>JAOTRR010000031.1:6640844-6651645 GCA_028570945.1 Gogo arcuatus
TTGGATTTGCATCAAAATCTAATCAATTGTTCCTTGGCCCATGGCCCACCTTTTCATCAAAATTTCATCAAAATCTGCTCACTACTTTTTGAGTTACGTTGGGAACAGACAGATAAACAAACAAAGGTGGTGGAGCTAATAAAACCTAACCTGCACTACATGTGAAAAACATGTGAACCATAATGTGTCTAAAAAGCACGTGTACATTTCACATGTGAATCTTGTGATTTATTTACATGTGAGGTTCATGTGGCTTTTCTGTAAAGGTTGTGGACTAAACGGATACTATAACGGATTTAATTAACACACATTAATATGTGTACTGGTTCAGAATTCTGTTATCGTTAATTGGTTCTGCTTAGAATGTTGTACAACTACACACGAAGATAAACCAGAAGTAAATAATGTATTCTCAGAAATAGCTACAAGATTTAGAAGTCAATAATCCAATATTCTTTTTTTTTTTTTTTTTTAAATATCACTTTATTCATTATGGGTTGCAGGTGAGCTGGAGTTAATCTCAGCTCATGGGGAGAACATGCAAACTCCACACAGACCGGTCCACATTCAGTCGGCAGGTTCAAACCCAGAACATTCTTGCTGTGAGCCAACAGTTCTAACCACTGAGCCACCCTTAAACCAATATTAACATATGTAAATGAGATTCTAACCATACCCAGCATTGTGTGCAGTATGACTGTATGGTGTTCACTACAGAAGCGGTTCTCAATGTGGGGTTGGGGAAGCTGGTTGGTCTGTGATTATTTATTTATTTATTTATTTATTTATTTAAAATATGGTTACACTGGTAGAAATCACCTCAAAGTTATTATATTTATTAATGAATTCTTATTAACATTGCTATTAAGGGTCACTTGAATTGAATTGGGTTTAATCCAAACCTCCATAACTCAACAACAAGTAGCCTGTAAATAATGTTAGCTTAGACCTGTCCAAAAGAAAGCTCTTTGAAGAAAGTTAGAAAGCTCTTTGGCTCCAAAAAAAATAGAGAAAATACATTATTACTGTACACATTTTAATATTCATGAAATAAATCTATAATGAGTGGGTCGAAGAATTAATTTTACACTTAAAGGTGTCCCTGAGTGCAAAAAGCCTGGGAACCTCTGGACTAAAGTACATTGTGTTGACTGCACATACTCCTCCCTCCAACCACAAGCGTCCTCACTCGGGCCAACCTGAGGCCAGCAGACAGGCCCCCAGTTTTACCCTAATTTATATGTAGCTAATTCCCACCCACCAGACGGGTCTCCCCTGTCACATGACGGCTACCAGTCAGGGAGGGTGAAGTTTTTCACATGCTTCCTCCTTCAAACTACTGCTTAAGCAACGTTAGAACAGCATAACACACTCGGAGGAAAGTGCTATCTACCCACTTCCATATGCGTGGTCTCACAGACACCCATGATTGGCTAGCATCGCTGTAATTGACAGGGGAGAGAGAGTATGCCACTTGTCCTCTCTTGGCTGTGGCATCTTCAGGATTCAAACTAGCGATATCCAGATGATAGGGTGAACGCGTTTCTGTTGCACCGCTCGGGAGCCTCACACTTTTTACATTGTATTCAACAACACTGACCATCTCTATAGGATCATTACACTATGTTTAAACTGAAATTGTGACTAGAACACTTTATATCATCCATATTGCAGAACAGAAGCAGGAACAACATGTTTTGAACAACCCAACCTCATGAACAATTACAATCAAACTGGAAAAAATTTGAATCAAATGCAATACGAAAGGATTTTGTACAATTTCATACAAAGGTATGAATGCTAATGGCTTCTCTAATCCTAGCCTTAACCTGTGTTAGTGTTAAAATGATGGTAATGTTAATTCCTTTTGGAAAACAAGACTCATATTTCTCTGCTAGAAATTAGTTAGCCTGATGTCCTGATACAAAATACTGTAAATCTGGATGCTTGATTGTGTTTCTTCAGCCAAATCTAGTTTTGAGTATCTGTGGAAAAAACATCAATGCATAATGATGCAGACCTCTGCCCTGGTTACTGTTTAATGCAGTCAGATCCTTTAAGCAATCAGTTTCTTGCCTGTGTCTGACATAACCGTCCTGGATTGCAGATGTATTACAGGATAAATGTGCAAAGGTAATGTGGTTGGAGTTCGTTTGAAGACAACAGCGATTACTCTGGCCCTAACTCTAATCTTTGTAACTTTTTATAAAAATGGGAGCACAAGCCAGAGCACAGTTACGTCAGTGTGATATTGCTGATAATTCTTAAGACATGTTATATAACTATTTTTAAATAACTGCTAAATTAATATTGCAATCAAACAGATATTACTGTCAATGTGATTTCTATAGAAGTTGTTTTGGATGTACAGTTACATTCACACAAAATGCAGAGTGATATCTACACCTATGTACTCTGTATTCTTTTTAGACATTTTGTAAAGCAAAGATGCCTTTAAATATAATGAAATTAAGTGTTTCCAGGTATCAAAAATAATTACTACAACTGCAGTAAGCAGTTAAATGACCAATAGAAAATTTAAAAAATAAGAATTAAAAAAAAAAAAAAAAAAGGCATAAATTATCTTGGTTAGTATTCCAAGGAAATTGCATGGTAGGTTGTTCCAAATTTCTTGGACAGTGTGCTACATTTCTTCTGTCCCTGCCAGGGCAAATACCAAATGGTTTTTTTTAATCAGAAGCGCATCGATGCTTGATTGATATTAAGAGTGCCAAGAAATGTGTGCCAAGAAAGCATTCCCCATTCCACCACCACTACCAGCCTGAAACGTTGACACTAGGCACGTTGAGTGCATGTATATATGCAGTTGGTGCAGACCTCTGACTCTACCATTTGCATATCGCAGCTGAAATCGAGATTCAGCTGACCAGGTGACATTTTTCCAATCTTCACCTTTCAAGTTTTGGTGAGCCTTTGTTCACTGAAGCCTTAGATTCCTATTCTTGGCCGACTTGACATGCTTTTCTGCTCACCACAGCAGTAAAGAGTGGTTATTTGAGTTACTATAGCCTTCCTGTCAGCTCAGTTCAGGCTGGTCATTCTCCTCTGACCTCAACAAGACATTTCTGCCCATAGAACTGCTGCTCACTAGATGCTTTTTTGCTTTTCGCACCATTCTGATAAACTCCATAGACTGTTGTCGGTGAAAATCCGAGAAGGTCACCAATTTCTGAAATGCACAAACAATCCTGTTTGGCACCTGCAGACATGCCATGGTCAAAGTCACTGAGATTTTTATCTATTGTGATGTTTGATGTGAAAAATAACTGAAGATATTGACCTTTTATGTGCTTGATTTTGTGCATTGCACTGCTGCAACATGATTAGCTGATTAAATAACAACATATGAATGAACAAGTGTAAAGGTGTTCCTAATAAAGTGGCTGGTGAGTGTATAAGAATAATTCAGGTAGTAACAGCACTGTACTTTAGTAACAATAGTTATATAGTAAAAATTATATAGCAAAATTTGTGTAGTACACAGAGAAACAGGACGTTTTGAACAGAAGTCCTTCATGAGCTGTGTAAGCAAAATGCTTCTGAGGCTGTAGGAGGTGAAACCAGTTGGTATTTGAAATATTCGATGTAATAGCTGTTAGTTGTCACAATATATCTTCACTTTGTGCGTCTCATCTGCCTGGATGCTTTCCTTTGAAAGTCAGTCGAGTGAAGTGAAGGTGGAGCAAATTGAAGATGACAGTAATTCAGGGTTGCAGTATTGGCATGGAGCCCATTAACAGCATCATTGTACATGATGAGATCCGTGCAATAGATGCATGAAGCATTTGTTCCATGTGGCATGGAATCTCATTGGGCTCATTTGTTTTTCTTACTAATTCCCCATGTGATACCTTTCACCAACCTTGTTATAATGTGCACAGCACAATAGCATAATTCCAGCACACATTTGGAGTATTTAAGATTTTAATATGAGGTTGAACCACTGGATATTATTCCACTTTAGACAACCTGATTGTCTGATTCCTTATGACTGTGTTTATGTAGTCAAATCTAGTTTTGAGGAACTGTGGAAAAAGCATCAATGGATAATTTCATGTGGACCTCTACCCCTGTTACTGTTTCATGCTTTTAAATCCTCTAAGCAGTCAGTCTCTTACCGAACCACCACGCCCCCCTCAACCATGATTGCGGATGTATTTCGTGTTATGCGATGTGATTGTGTTGCACACTTGGACAGAGCATTAAGGGTGGATGTGGGCTTTACCACCAACCGAGAGCCTCTCACTTGCCTTCTCCAAAGACCCTATAACACTGGTCTCAACCATCCATTAGAGAGTACTAAGGGAGGCAATTATTCTCAGTGCCTGTGGTGTATTCTAATGATCTCTCTGAGTTGCATAACAAAAAATATGTATATTCAAAGATAGAAGAAAAATAGTGAGTTTTGTTTGTTTTGTTTTGGGAACATTTAATGGAAATCAGGACTGATTAGAACTCCAAGATTTCAAGTGTGCTCTATATTTAAATAAAACAAAGATTTTATTACCTCCACCAAGTTTGTTGGAAAAGGTTATGTTTTCACCTCTGTTTGTTTGTTTGTTTGTCTGTTCCCAACATAACTCAAAAAGTAGTGAACGGATTTTGATAATTTTGAGGAAAGGTGGGCCATGGGCCAAGGAACAATTGATTTAGATTTTGATAAATTTGGATATGTATGTGGATCCAGGATTGTTTTTGTCTGTTCTGAACGTAATTCAGAAAGTAGTGAATGGATTTTGATGAAATGTGGTGTACAGCTTTAGTACTATCCTAGGTTCAAGTGATTTTGATGATGATGATATGTGGCTTGGCAAAGGTATGCACTCTATCGAGTGCCCTTCTAGTTATTAATGCATTCAAGCTGCATGCACACTCAACAGTATAACATCTAATGCAGGATCCAGCTTTATCATTACTCATGTAGTGGGCTATACTATGATTTATACATTTTGTGATTATTTGCAAGAATAATGGCTGCTTTAAAAAAAAAAAAAAATCTGAGATAATATTCCACTTTCTTCTCAGTCCTCTACTGACCTGTTGCTCCTAAGGACATGTTGTCTGTGAGGTCTTCTGCCTCATATCTGTACCTGTAAGGTCAGGTTTAATACTTGTTTAGCAGGTTGTAATGTTTTAGCTAGCAGCATATCATTCACACAATGGTGTTCAGGCATTAGTTGCTCTGCAGTGGATTCCAGTGAGTCAGATGCCCTGCTTTCTGTTTGTTTGAAGGGCATTTCACAGGCACATGAGGGATTAAGAGCACCTCTCATACTTAACCAGAGGAAGGTGAATTCATGGATGGGAGGAAGTAAAACTGGGGTAGTGAAAATCTGTGAAAGATTAGAAAATAAATTCTGCTTTCAATTATGCAAAAGGTTCAGATGATGCATAGAGAGATCATTCATTGTACAAATGCAAAGAATGAAAATCAATTTATCAGCATGCTGAGCCATTTTCCAAATGGAAATGGCATAAATGAACAATGCAAAGTATCCTTAAAAGTCAGTCATGGCCTTCCCCACTGATTGAGTAAAATGAGAGAGAAATATTGATTACCACATCCGACCATGCATATCTGTAATGCACTGGAAAAAGCCAAGAGGATTGACTGTATTGGCTATGACAGCTTCCCTGTTTGAGGGAGTTTTAATGCAAAATAAGAAAATGTCATAAAAACGAGACCTCAGTAAGATGCCAAATTATTGTCAGAAACAAAACAGAGGACTATGGCATGCTGGCACAGTGGGTAGTGTTGCTGCCTCAGTGCTCCAGGTTCCCCAGTTTGATCTTGAGCTTGGATTACTGTCTGTGTGTAGTTTTTACACGTTTCCCTCATGTTCGTATGGGTTTCCTCCAATTTCCTCAGTTTCCTCCTACCTCCCAAAAACATGCATGTATGTTGTAGGTGGACTTGAATATGCTAAATTGCCCCTAGGTATGAATGTGTGTGTGCATGGTGCCCTGTGATGGACTGGTGTCTCATCCATGGTGTGTTCCTAGGATAGACTGTGGATTCACCATGACCCTGACCAGGATAAATCAGTTACTGAAGATGGACAGATATATATTGTGTATAGAAAAGAAATGTCTTCAAGTGTCATGATATGATATCATATTTTTTGTCATATCACCCATCCCTCATGTTAGTCTTTTCACTTTTCTCTTTCTAGGCTGATGTCTTTCTGTAAATTCAAAGGTTCTGTTTCTTATGTAGGATGTGGAGGCACTTTGTGACTCCGAGTCAGTCCTTAGGGATGGCTGGCCAAATTTCTATTAAACAAACAGAAGGAAAATGAACAGAAGCTGAGATCAATCATGCATGTAGCAGTACTGTAGTTATAGTGTAGCTGCATTTGCCTAAAGGATAGCTTTAACGCAGAGGAACGTGTAGCCTACAAGTTCTTTTCCATACTTCTCATGTCAAAAACAGAACACAAGTAAAATGAGAAATGCAAAGGAATATGTGTAGCCAAAAAAAGGGGCATGTTATAGGAAAATAACCAATCACAATGTTTTATTCCTCTTGTACCACAGCAATTTGCCTGTGATTTACATTTATTTTATTAATTAAATAATGCCAGTTTATAGGTACATTTTATTGTTGCAACTAGTTAGTTCCTGGCAATGGAGACTCCTTCCAAAAATGCTATATAAACGGCTTCCTACAGAAACCTTCACGATATCAGTAATTATTTGTTTTCTTTGTTAAATAGCAAAAAAAAAAATATACAAAGCAAAAAGGTGTAGCCAAAAAATGTGACAAGGACACACAAAGTAATCAAAAAACCCAAATAAAAAGTGATATTACAAAAGTTATTGCAAAAAGTGTCCAAATTAATCACTTTTGTCTCCGCTGTCTAAATATTTTTGCTCCTCGCTGAGCCCTCATCTTTGACTTTGATTCCATAACACGTGAGTATGAAGCATTTACAGGCGTGTGTTTCACATGATTACAGTCAGAATCGGAGTAGCTACTGAATTATTATTATTTTTTTGGTATACATTTGTTGTAGTAACTGTGACCTGGTATTTTGTCCAGTTAGTACTATACATTGGTAGCCATGAATTGATTAGTTGGGTTAAATAATGAAACTATAAAAGACATAATTGCTGCAATAGAGAACAAAATATTTATGGAGGAAAAGTGGGCATTGTACTGCACACACTAGAAGTGGATCAAAGTGATTGTGACGTAGAACATGTGATCCCGAATTTGGGGATTAAGAGAGAAGCTTCCTGCACAGAAACTATCTACTGTACCGGTTAAAGGGGAAAATCTTGCTGAGAGGGCAATTTGTATTCTGATGAAAGAGGATATGTATTTTTAGAACCATCCTCATCCAGACAGGAAATGGGATAGCGGGCTCCATAATGTTTCATATAACATGCTTTCTCAAATATTTTCCTTTCCCTAGTGTTGCGTGCAGTTTTCTCAAGCCCCTGGGTTGGATAGTTTAAACTTATGTACACAGAGTAGAAACACAATGGGCATTATTTTTGCTGCAATAAGCATTTGACTCTTGCTGGGTTTCTCACTGTAAAGCTGAACGTTTTGATTTTGGCTAGGTAAAAACAAATCTTATTTCCTCCAGTCATAAAATACAGAAATACCCAGTCATGTTTTTATAAAAGGATCACAAAGAACAAACAAAAACTTGTTTTTCGAAGTTATTAAAGGGAGCTGTTCAGTTTATATGCTTAATTTTATAACTTTATAACTTTATAACTTCTTTAAAACAAGGAAACTAAAACAAGACATTCTCTCCTATCTCATAATTTAAAAAAAACCCCAACATATTATTGGCACTGAATTCCCAAATGTAACCGACCATATTATTGTGGTCCTGAATCACTCGGCTGCCTCTCGCTCTGTAGGCTGTCCTCTTATCGACTGAAGAACTGTTTGTCATTAAGCTAGATCCGATTTCAGCACTTGCTGAGCACATTTGCTTGCTTCTCTTCAGAAACATGATTGAAAACAGGACAAGATGGGTTAAATGCTAAAATAGCTGGAGTCTGAGTGCTCCTTTTAAGGAGGATGGAGTTACAGACGGACGGGAAGTAATCAGCTATGTATGCTAGCGGGTGAAAAAAAAAATACTGCTTTAGATTTGTGCAGCAGTGGGTGAGAAATGTTCTTTGTGAGCTGGTTTATTTGATTTGCACAGCCTTTATTAGATTTTTTTTGCACTTTGCATTTATATTGCATCATATTGCAAACTTTTTGTAAATTATTTCTAAATGGCCTCTAGCTCAAACTTTTGTATTTAAACCAGACAAAAAAAACCCTCTAATTACTCTAAGCTTTCTGTCTCTTTAGACAGATCTTTAAATTACTGTTGATTAAGTTGTTTAAATACCTGCAGAGGAATAAAACACATAATAATCAATCATTGATTATTTTCCAATAATGGCATGTCTTGAAGTGTTTTCCTCTTATACCACAGCAATTTGACAGTGATTTACGTACGTTTAAAGAAGACCTCATACTTTTTATCAGTTTGTAGTTATATTTGATGTTGTGTAACTTCTGCAAAATGGGTTTGTTCCTATTATTTGTTAAAGCAGCTATAAACAGTTATTCAATCACCAGGCTCTCTTTCTTCTTTCTTTTTATGCTGATAATACAGAAACGCAGCTTGTCGTGTCACAGAGAAACCCGAAAGAGCAAAATCATCTCCCACTTTCGCTTGGCGGAAGTGTGACACTTGAGACCCCTTCCAGAAACGTTATATAAACATATCTCTACAGACCTCTTCATGATATAAACAATTATACCTTTTTCTTTATTTAATAACAGCAGGTTTTTGTGTGTTTTATTATTAGGCTTAGATTATATAGTGTCATCATACAAGTCCCTGTGAATTAGCCTTTACTATAGAAATGATAGTGTATTAGAGAATGAATGTAAACTGCATTGTTGTAAGAACTGTGTTATAGAAAATTAATCGGTACCTTCACCAGTGCTAGGCATATGAATGATTTTAAATCTGACTACAGTGATTCAAGGTGACTTCTTAATTTCTGTGCAGCACTTCTATCACTCCACACCATAACTCTTTGTTTCACAGCATGACTGCCACCTCATATGTGCTTCTTCAAGTATGAGGAAAAAGTGTTTCTGTAAGACCATCATGGCTCAAGCAAAGGTTAGTGTCTCAGACCAGGGGTGGGGTGGCCATGCGAGTCCGCGCTGTAGGGGCCTGGCACCGGAGTTGTTTCAATGAGAGCCTGGGGAAGTGAGAGATCTGTTGTCCTTGACCTGTATACCGCTTGCCCCCAGCACATGAGGTACGCTAGATAGTCCTCTGAGTCCGCCAACCCTTTTGTGTGAAGAATTAAAAATGGAAAGGAGTAAGCAGAGCTAGATTCCACAGCTGAGATTAGATGCTATGATTTGTGGACTGAATTTTGATCTCAACAGAAGTAAACAAGGTGATTTAAACACGACTGTCCTTCATAAAAAAATGTTTAATGTTTCCTTGAAACAGGGCAGAATTGCATGGGGACAGTGGAATAATTCAAGGAATTGATATAAAAAAACACCACCACCACAATATACACGTTCAGGCACATAGTTTGTCATAGGCTGAGTCACGCAGCACTGGACTTGAAAAATCAATTGGACTGCTCTTTACTGATAAATTGTTCTGACTGAAATAGTGGTGAGTCAGAACAGCTCACCCTGTCTCAGAGCTTACCTGTTCAGCTGTACATGGGCTAAGTTAATGATAAAATGAAAAAGGCTTATTGATAAAATGAAAATAATAAATTACTGCCACAGATGCATCGTGTTGTCTTTTACTATATGACATGACATACGCAAGAGGGCAAATGAAGCTTCTGCAGAAGACTGCCATAATCCATTACTTTGCATAATTTGCTGGTGCTTATTTCAGTATGGTATAGTAGAACCTTCAAGTATTAAAATATTTACTTTTTGACATAGGATTTCCTGCACAGCTATTGTTATTGCCACATCTAAGTTAAAAAAAAAAAAGAAGCTGTTTTTCTGCTATTGACTGGCAGATGGCTTTGTAAGTTGATTGCCAATAAACTTGATCAGCTGCTTCACTAATAAGATCAACATCGCTGCAGAATGCTAACGATGTCCTAATTTTAAGCTGGAACATTGAGCGCTGTCAGCTAGTGGAATTTACACCTGGAAAATTCCAAAAACAGATAACTAGAGAGAATTCCTCTCAAATTTCCCGTTAGCTTAGCTCATTTGAGCTATTTGGCTAATGTTAGCAGTTTAAAAGTATGAACATTTATGACTGCTATTTAGAAATGCTGTCATAAATCTTGTCATGTTAATTCCTTGCCTATGAGGCTAGCGTTTGCTCATAGTATTAGATAGTATTAACAATGAAGATTATGAACATTTATGAATATGACCTAGAAATCATGATGGCTTATTTTAGCTACTTGGCTAGAGTGAGGATGATGAACATTTTTATGAATACTAAAAAGCTCCTGTCACAAATCCTGTCAGGTTAGTTCATGCAAGCTACTTAACGTAGTGACGATTATGACTTTAGCTCATGTTAGCAAGTATATAACAGTGAAGATTGTTAACTTTTATTAATTAGAATTTCTGACAGATGTCAGTTAATTAACAATTATTCGCTGAAGGCGAAGTGAATATTGCTGAATAATAACCAAGATGAAGTCGAGGTTATTATTCAGCCATAAATACACAGGTGATTTATAGAAAAAAAAAAAGCATTAAAAATAATTTATTTCAAACTTCAAAAGCAGCATGCAAATGTGTGCA
>JAOTRR010000031.1:6681118-6700455 GCA_028570945.1 Gogo arcuatus
GCCCAACCCCACCACTAAGTCTTAACCCTCAAACAGCCCTTGGACAAAGTGAGGACCAGAGAAAATGCCCTCACTTCTCAAAAATGCCCCAACTCCACTGGTTAAAAAAAGTGTGTTCCGGTCCTCACTGTGTAGCAACCACACACACAGAGCTCACACTTGCCAGGCAACATGCCAGACTGTTTCTCCATCCTGCATTTTTTTCCTCCCTTCAAGAAAAGCACTTTAATGGCGGGTTTTCAATTCAAACTAGCGGACAGACTGCACACGTCATCAGTAAACTCTTATGGAATGCACCACTTGTGCACAGACATGCACTCCAGTTTCATTTCCTTCCTAGTCTCTGTTCGAAAAGGACCTGAGTTTGGCCAACGTAATACAAAGGCTTATAATTATATCCAGAAGCTGGCCCTGTTGAGCGAGGCTCTGTTGAATTGAGACGAGGCCGCTCTGTTCTGGGCCAAGCGGCTCGAGCTGTACGGCCGTGACGCTCGCAGCAGCTCATGCTGTTCTGGGGGACGCACCAGCTCATGGTCTCTATGACAACGGCGGGGTGGTGGGACACGGTGGGGGAGCACTGGGGGCACAGCTGCTCCAAGGGTCTTCACCTGAAAGAAAACACACACACAGCCTTACAGTACTGCTGCAGTATGAGTCATACATCACTGGCTGTGTATACGCCCAATTTCTGAACCCCACACACACACACTTTTTTTATTTTTTAAATATAAACCCACTAAAAATCTGTGTGCTAGATGGGGTCAAAGCAGGTGCCTCATTCATTACTATCACAAAATATTTAATTGGTTCTTGTACATTAAGTTTAGAATTGTTGTACATATGATTGAGATTAATCAAATTCACACTGGCAGGTGATACACACAAGTGAAAGTAATTAATCTTAATAAATCCCAATTGTTTGTAGTCACTACCTTCATGTCACTGATTGATTATAGACATGCCTACAATGAGCCATATTTGGTACATAAAACATCTTTTCAAAGAATACCCCAAAAAGGAGAATCTTTTCTGAAGCAGAAACAATGGACTCGCAAGCCACAGTGACCTTTGGAAAACCCATGATTGCTGTTTCTCATCTGTTGTGCATCAGTATAGGGGAACTGCAGGCAGGTTGGGCCAAGAGCAATGATTCATCCAACATAGCAAGTCACAATGATGGGAAATACTCTCTCTATCCCCAGTTTCCCTCTGAAATGTGGCTGTAGCCAAAAACTCAAGCATGCCCAATTTCTCACAAATGCAAAATATTGCATGTGTGCGCCAATTTAGATCCCAACTGATCCACGTAACGGTTTCTGAAGCGAGAAGGTCTAATCCCTGATAAACCTCTGAGCTCACAGCTAAGAAATCAGTTCAGTTCTTAATGATGACAATGGGCTCCGTTCTCCAACAAATCAAGAAAATGTGTGCTATATTCATTAACATGCTAACTTGGTTAGCCTTTTGAGACGTAAGCTAACCTACAAACAAATGTAATTTTATATACACAGACACTAATATAAACTGATTTACTGTAATCAAAGTTATTAGCAATAACAATCCCACAACTTTGTAAAGCTATCCTGAACCAATGCATTGCAACTCCAAATTCATTTTCTAATGCTGGTTGCTTTGCATATGCATGGTCAAAAATATGCTAATATGATTTATTCATAAACGACGGCCCTGGACTGTCACTAGACATGGGGCATTTATGTGGTTGTGAAGATTCAAGATGCACAAAATCGATATTACAACGCACTGATGTCAACACCAGACTGCTATTTAAAATAGCTCAGGATTACATATAGCCTCATTCTACAATGAACAAAACATGAGAAAAACCTCGGTCTCTGTATTAGAGTTGTATCTGCTCACATTTCTTCTGGCATTTCCACACTAAAAAAGTTATCTTTACTTTCGGTGTCAGACAAAATTTAAGTGCAAGCCAATGTCTTACTTGACAATTATACTGTGAAACTCAATAATAATAATAATAATAATAATAATAATAATTCTAGATAAACAAAAGGCTCTGCCTGCATGCAGAACTCAAAACCTAGGTTTCTGTAATAATTTGTTTACTAAGCCTACAATTATAACGGCGATAAATATAATACATTTATGGAGAATTCTGTCTAGTATTTCAAATGACACAAAGCTCAATTTTAGGTGTTTTCCATCCAAAGGCTGTTAGAGAGAATTATCTAAATTAATATGCATAAATAACATGATTTGTCTCTGTTTACTCATAGAAGTCAATTTAAAAATAAAAAAAAAGTTCGGGAAGTTCTGAGAAAAAGGTACAAAAATTGTCTATTATAATATTGACAAAGGTACACAAAAAGTGCAAATTTATCTCAGTGGCATATTTTTAAGGGCACCTATCTATGGATTTGCTGTATGGAACCCCTGTTCAGCCTTGACCCATGTACAATTTTCAACCGACTATAAAAATGAACTTGGATGAGAATAAAAACACAAAGTATTATGTGCTGTATGCTTCCTTTTATCATGTTGTAAAGGTAAATTTCTTAACCATGCAGAAACATATGGAGGCTCATGAGCGAGTTGCACCCAATGAGTAATCACATATTCCACATTGTTACACACCGGCCTGGTCTCGCAGTGTATTCTTGTTTTGCGGCGGATGAAAGAGATGGACACGGCACAACAGCGCCCTGAGACCACCGACTCCACCACACTCGTCACGATCAGCGGCACCCACAGGATCAGAGTGGTACCCTGAGAGCACAGAGAGAGGAGACCGCTTACTGCGTGCATGCCCACACATGATAGCAAGGTTTGATGAAGAGTAGCCAATACGTGCTAGCAACAATTTCAGCCATAGTGCTAGCAATCAGCTCACATGGGGATAACCCATATGAAGTGAACAGAAGAGGAGGGAATCATTTCACAGTGATTGAAAGAGACACACTCAAAACAAGAGCTGGTCTGTTCTTGTGGGGAACACCACACACACACACACACACGTTGCTTTAAATCAAACTTTCTGTTAGAGGAGGCAGGACGAAGAATGAGAAAGGGGGGGAAAAGGAGAGAGGAAAAGGGGGGAGGTTTCATTGTTCCAGTAGGTGCATTGTTTTGTTAAAGGTTCATGAGTAATGTAAGGCATGAATCATCCCGAGGAATGATACACAATCACATAAGCAGCATTTTACCTGCAATGTTACAAATTCAATTTATTTATATATAGCACTTTTAACAATGGACAGTCACAAAGCATCTTAACAGAAATCCAGATATGGACTTAGATTTATCAAAATTCTAGCAGGATATTCCAGTCAATTCAAGAAATATTGGCACCCTTTGAAAATTTTATATAAAATTAACACCACACATAATGAGGGATATTTTGAAAAGTTTTGAAGTTAAAAATGGGGTGTCGAACATACGTCATCTGTATGAGCTTAAAAGGTTCCAGCCAAGTGGAAGGAGAAATACATTTTTTATATATATATATATATAAAAAGAGAGACACACACACAATTTAAAATTGCCTTGTGGACCATAATTGAATTGAAAGATAAAAAGCCAGTCTGTTATTCCACTAGGGGGCAAAACAGATCAACTTAAAGGTCAGGGCCATACATTCAAGTTACTGACAAAATGTGCTAATGATATAATTCTTCATTAACAAGCTGAAAATTTTTTTTGGTAATGAATTGACACAGTCTCTTCAACTGTTTTGTAGGTGATCCATGTTTAATTGGGTTATGCATTAAGAATTCTCTTTCAGATAAATACCCATAAATGAACACCTTTAAGAGGAGTTGGCAATGAGATATATATTTACTAAACTGATTGTTTTGGCCCAACTCACATTTGGACCAATGTCAAGTAACATCACCAATCACCTAAAAGGAGTTTGCTAAAACATATTATGGTATTGGTTTGACTTCCTGTTTGTTTGTGTATATACCTGCTATTTTTAAGGTTTTTATTTTGGGGGTTTTTTTTTTGTTTTTGTTTTTATAAAGTGCACTACCAGACATATGCAGGTCAAAGGCCATCAGTCTCTTATATTGAAAGAGATTTGATTTTCCCTTCTGTGATGGACAGATTTCATATTTTATATACATCTCCCAGTGCAATTAAAGTTATTTAAAACATTTTTATAAATGACAACTTTTGCATTTACACACCATTAAAATTGCCACATTTATATTATAATAGTAATAATAGTAAAAATAAATAGTACAAGAATGATTTTGTTAAAAAGAACAGTAAGTTTGTTTATGGTATATTATTGTTTGTGCCCCTTGAAAGGTGTCAATAATTCTGGAGTCTGTGTATGTAAGTGTTAATGTTTTCCCAAAGCAAAATCTAGCAGTCACACAACTAAGCATTTAGTAGTACTGCAATGCCGCTTAGTATAATGGATTAAAAATAACATTATTAGGCATAATGTAACCTATAAAAGATTTTTTTCCCCCTCTTTGCCTCAGTAAAGCAGATAAAGAGTGAAATATGAAGTACACCCTCTTTACAATAGTTAAAATCACTACCTACTACTGTGTAAGTACTTCTCACCCAGTGCACTTCCAGGCCTATCCCACAAGGTCTACTTCAGCCAAATTAGTTCACAGTTGACACCCACTACCACCATATTATGTAAAGAATAATCACGTATTTACCTTAACTCTACTGGACAAAAGAGATTGCAGTAATATAATGTAATTTCTGGTTGGTTGCCTTTTTTTAAAGAAACATGCACATACAGTGTGTGTATATATAAAATGAGAGAGAGAGCACGCGCGCGAGAGCGCGAGCGAGCACGCACATGTTCCCATAGTGATCTACTGTAACTCCAGAATATTCACAGTCTGACCAGTGACTCACATAAATGCGTGTGGGGTCAAAGGGACACTCAAAAGTGATGCTGAAGTAGCTCATTTCATCAGGTAAGTTGCAGTGGAGCAGAAGGCCTTTGGTGCCATAAATTAACGTCCAAATCAAAGCGACCAGCAGCCCAACAACTGAAGCAGCAGCCAGCACACCCCCTACTGCACTCAGCATGCACACCCACCATATCTGAACAAACAAGAGGCAGTAAGGTACAAACAAATCAGTGCAGCAGCCTTCTGCTATTACACACCAAAGATTCAAAACTTATTACTTACCAATATTCAGACATTAGTGCCAAACAGATTTAACTATCCCATTATTAGATCACACATTTTTAAAAAAATGCTATTATAGAATCTCTCATTATTAAATGACTTATTAGGTCACTTAAACATTTTAAAACCTGGTCAGCTGTCATCAGTACATCCCAGTGGCATGGTTGTTGGCAACAGATGGGCTGGTTTGAGCATTTCAGAACCTGCTGATGATCTGGGATTTTTCACGTCCAACAGAAGTCTCAAGAGTTTATGCAGAATGGTGCGAAAAACAAAAACCATCCAGTGAGCAGCAGCTGCTTCTCTGTTTACCACAGGTGTAAAAAGAGTGGTTATTCGAGTTGTCATAGCCTTCTTGTCAGCTCCAATCAGACAGGCCTTTTTCCTCTGGCTTCTCATCAAGGTGTTTCTGCCCATACACTCACTGGATGTTTTTTTGTTTTTGTTTTTTTGCACCATTCTGTCTAAACTCTATCAACTGTTAGGTGTGAAAATTCCAGAAGATCAGGAGTATCCGAAATACTCAAACCAGCAAAACCACCAAACAACCATTCTACAGTTGAGGTCACTGAAAATCATATTTTCCCCCAGTTCTGATTTTTGAACATGAACATTAACTGAAGCTACTTCATACCTGTATCCGCATGACTGTGCATCGCACTGCTACCACCTTATTGGCTGATTGGACTACTGCATGAATGAACAGGTGTACAGTTGCTCCCAACAGAGTGGCTGGTGAGTATGCATGCATGCATGCATGTATGTATGTATGCATGCATGTATGCACACACTTCAGGAATAATCATAGCAGTATTTCTCAAAAAACAACACATGCCCATTTTATACAGTATACAGAATTCTCTGCAAACTTAGTTACCTCTACATTAATTACAGATGTTCACTGCAGTAACTCCTTGGATTTTCTATTCAATGTTTTGTTTTGTCTACATTTGTTTAGTTTAACCTGATACTCCACAGGTCACCATCATTTTATATTTCTCGCCTTTTTTAATTAAACTGACATCAGCTGATGCCATTTTATGTTCTTGTTTTGCCATACTCTTAGTTATACTGTTTTTACCTCATTTACATACACTGAGCTGCATTTCTATGCATCAAAGATGCTACATAAAGTTACTTTACTGACTTGTATACACACACACACACACACACACACACCACAAGAGGGCGACAGCACCAATAAAAACAAACAGCACACAAATGCAAATCTGAAGTATCTCTCTCAAAAGAATAATAAATGTGTCTGCAAGGCTGTGTTTTTATGAACAAGACATGCAAGATGTTTTTATGCAAGACATTCTTGGAAGAGTTCCCCATCTTCCGAGAAAGAGCCCGAGACCAGTAGCAGATTATGTAATTGAGTTTCAGGGTCAAGAAGGTCAACATTTGAGATTGCTGTTGATAATAACATGCATTCATCTGAGGCATCACTTAAAGCAAAGATGAGAGCATGTAATGTAATGAACTACTGCTTGAACAATCAGACTGAAAAGAACAGATTCCTTCATTCAGACTTACCAGGACTCGGTTCTTCCTATTTTTAGAAAGGACTATAGTGAGAATTCCAACTAGGATTCCCTGTGGAGATATTAGGGAAAGAAATGCACAAGAAAGATAAAGGATAAAGCAAATTGCATTGTAGCTGTAAGCTTTTCATATTTCTGTCAGATTTATCCTTTTGAAACTGAACTGCATTACAAGGTAACTACCTCCACCCCTGCAATAATGGTAACATGGTGGTGATTATGCATAACCCAGTGAGCATGAACATGTTTAAATGATGTGAAAAACAGGTCCATCACCAATAGCAGGACCTTTAGATGTTAGCCAGAGTGAAAGATTTTAATACATAGAAAAAAAATAAATAAAAAAAACAGCGACTGTGATTATATACAAGCCATCCAACTTAATATGGGCTCAAAAAGAAGGTATTTAGAGGCCAAAGGAATGCATCAGGTATCAGACAACAATGTCTTCTTATGGTCCGGATTTCATTCAGGCCATACTGGCCCAGTTAAGGACACCTATTGACATTTGTGCTCAATGGGGAGAGATGGAAGTGTTTATTTGCTCTGGTATGTCTTACCACAAGGCCGGCTGTTAGAGCCAAAATGTTGGAGATGGTGTACTCCAGTGTCTGGGTGTTGTGGCCGATATGCCTCAACACTGTGCCATGGACCAGGGCCGCCAACAAGAAATTCACATGACTCACCAACACCATACACAGGCCCATCTTCATTAGGAACCGGGGCTCCTGCCCACTGGCACAGGACACTCCTGAGACAGAAACACACGCACAAGCTGTTAACTGCTACAAACTGAGATGTTTAAAAGAACGCTGAAGCACCAGTAACGCACGGACAGTTAACAGAAGTTGACTCCATTTAAAAAAAAAAAAAAAAAATCCTCCATGAAGTCCAGTGGCAGTTCCATATATATATAAACATAGAAAATGTAACTGTATAACAAATTACAAGCATAATAATAGTAGTTTTGAAAGATCTTTGAAAGTGACAGACATGACTGAATGCTGTTCTCATGTAGTTTTTAAACACTGGAGCAGAATCATTTATGTACAAACGGTGTGAATTTCCTGCAAGCAAAAAAAGACAGGTACCAGCAATGTGCTCTCTGCTACTGCATTGAACATCTTAAGGATGCAGTGTCTGGATCAGACATCCACTTCAAGGACTGCTTCAAATCAAATCTGGCACAAAGTCAGTAACCTTGAAATAGCTTGCTAATCACAAAAGCCCATTTATGGTGATGACTGAAACATACCAGAAAACTCAGTGTCAGTCACTTTCTGGGTGAAGTAATGACTTGGTGGCAGACACGGGATCAATAAGCTGAGGCCTCAAAAATCGAACAATGTCCTCCAAAAGAGCCCTCCCTCTACTGACTAGTCAACCTCCTCAGTCTTCATTGCAGGATCACAAGGATGCTGTGTCTATAGCACTTCTGAGTGATTCTTCTGTACTGATAAAGATTTAGTAGTAGTTACCACCATGTTCAATTCATGACTCAACCCTGTTCCTCTCATGGAGCATGTCCCCACCAATCTGTCGCTCTTACCCAATACGTTTATTCTCTCTTTGGCAGAGACGGACACCTTTACAATACTGAAGAATACTTCCTATACTTTGTTCAGAAGAAGGATGGCAGAGTCTGTCCATTTCTAGATTTGAGAGGGTGAACTAGTTCCTAAAATCCCTTCCTTTCTGCATGCTGATGTCATCAGATGTTTCTCATGTTGTGTAACCACAATACTGGTTCTTAAGGTTTACCCTCCAAGGACAGGCATTACAATTCAAAGGTCTACCATTTGGCCTCTCTTAAGCCATTGGCGATTTCGAAATGTAAGCAAGCGGCCTTGTCACCTGAGGCATGAGGATACCACTGAACAGATGACTAGCATCTATGCTGGCTTGTCAGGCTTGCTGGGAAATGTCCAACCTCCTCTCATAAGTACACTGCAGCGCTTGGTCTCAACGTGAACTCAGAGGAGCGCTTTACACAGATGCCAGTTACACAATTAATAGACATGAAACATCTGAAAGATTTGGCAAGGTGCAGGAAGTCTGCACTACTGCTATCTGGAGGAGATCACCATGCACTACCAAAGTTCTACAAAGTTAACATCATGCTTTGCTTTAGCCCAAGTGCAAGAGTTATCTCCAAACACCATTCCATTTAGTCCTAAGGTGTGTTGATTCCTCATGTATCATAAGTTATCCAGATGATTCTCACCACTTTTATCAAATTAGGAGGGGTGAAACAGAATGCTAGCTGCCCATGTACCTGTGGTTCTACAAATAGTTCTGCAGAACATCTAGGGTTCCTTGTTATCCCGGACCAGCAAGACATCCGAGAAGACAGCAGTATTTATTGCAAATACTATATCTAATGGCACTTCTGCAGACACAGAAGACGGTACGCAGTTAATTTTCACTGCCTCTGGTGGTTATGTGGGGTTCATAAAACCACAGTTACATACATTACTATAGTTTTCATTTCTTTTCTGAGTAAAAGGAAAGGTATCGAGATTGTCTCTAGTAATCATCCATACACTACAGACATTGTATTTAAAGAAATACTATCTCTCAAATCCTATCTGTTCTTATCCAACAGTAGTTTTAAAAGTATTAGACTCTCTCTTTTTGGAGAGCAACTTAAACTCAAAGAAATGAAAGACAACTTAGATTCTACTTCAATTCAAAAATATAGAAGTCACCTGCTTTTGAATGTATTTACATCTCACAGCTAACATGCTTAATATGGTCTTTAATGATGAGTTATACATTTAGAAAACAAGCTAAACTAGTGGTTTACTGCATAGACTGCTAAATACAGAGATAATAATCGGCTATTAGCAGCACAAATCCAGAAACCCTCAAAAACAGAGCTCAATTTCTTCAAAACAAGGCCTTATCCTTTATTGTATGTATTTAGACATGTATCTATTACAACATGAGGTTAAAATGAATGCAATGTAACTGGTTTGTTGAGTATATTAACAGCTGACACAACAATTCAAAACACAATAAGGAGAAAGTTCAACAAGGACCAGCTCACGTTCGAAACCCTCAATTATAAGGACCTTAATTAAATTTCACACTTGTCATAAATGATGCAGAATATCTCCTACTGGGTAAAGCAATAAACTGCTAAAGATCTGAACTACCAAAGTGAGACTATGTGGATCATTTCCAGTCCAATGACACAGCAAAGTTAGAACCAGAAGTCCAGTATTGATCACGCACTGAGGCCAGGGGAAAGACTGCTGCATCAAAAAGGTCATCTCTCTTAATCATTACACACACTCAGTGAACACAGTGTGGTCTTCAGCCTTAACTGAAAGACCTTAGTGAGCATTAGAGGAACCGTGAACAGAGCTGGTAATTATTAAATCCATTAGGAGAAGAAAAGAGAGGCTATAAGCATGTTTTTGGTGCAAATGTTGCAACACAATCATGGCAAGGAGCAAAGTGTACTAAATGAACCAGAACACAGATGCAAGTTATGCAGCACTTACCTAGAATAAATTACACACACAATAAAGTGTGAATAAACTTTAATCAACTTGATTTGCAGCAGATACTTCTGTTTAAAAATCTGACCCAGAACCATAAGAACTTTCTTTCCTGAAGGTACTCTTAAATTGTATTGTTTAGCCTTAGTAAATTACTGATCAAACTACCTTCAACGGTGACTACAGCACTTCATCTGAGTTAAGATGACAGCCCAGTATCCAGTCTTTTCTATCACGTGCTCACCTGAATGATGCATTTTATCCTGCGTCTTCAATGGCATTTAAGTCATCATAAATAAAGTTATACACGAACTTCCTCCACACCTAACACGGTTCAGCAGCTCGAAAAGCGCTGAATGTAAACATGCACACTCGGCCTCAGCTGCTATAAATAGTGCGCATGCGCAGAAAGACGCCTTTTTTTTTAAACATCAGACAAGAACGTTGATTAGTGACGTAGAAAACGTTGATTAGTGACGTAGAAACGACTCTTTTAGTGATTCGAATCATAGTGCAGTGTACACTGAAATGATTCGAATCGTTTAGTCACTGATTCACTCGGGTTCAAAAAATATTTAGGTTTTTTTTGTTTGTTTTTGTTTTTGTTTTTTAAAATGTATTTAATTAAATGAATAATGTGTCTTAATTTGTGATTTCATGTAGTCAGCGGGCTACCTATAATTTAAAGATTTTTCCACATATTATTATTTATAATTATTTTAAACATGGATGTTAGGCCATTAAAAACAAACAAATGTTTATATTTATGCCTTATTTCTAATGATTTATTACATTTCGATGCCTTTATTTTTACACTTTCACACAGATGTATTTTGAATATTTGTATGCTTCTGTAAATTTCTTAATTCTGCACTTCATATCATACCCCTCACATTAAGAAAGTGTCATTTTTTTTTTATCTTGCAGTTCATTCCTATTCAAGGTTGGCTGGATTATTATATTTTCCTCATAGTTATGACTTAACTCATTTTAAGCACCAGGTTAAACATATTTTAATGATTCTATGTAAGAGGAAGATGAGTTGAGACTTAACGAACCTTTGAAGAGGAAAATAATCATGACTGCACATATGTAAAACTGAATGAACCCTAAACCAGCACCACTGCTCCAGATAATCAGTCTACTTGATTAGACAGATTAAATACGGCCATGAGGTCCTTCTGCACTTTCCATCTCAAGTGCGTATATTTGGATGCATAAGAAAAAGCACAAATCCACCGCTCACTACAATGTGGAGAAAATAATCTGTTTCTTTACAAAACAAACAAGCAAATAAACAATATAGAGTAGCCTACTTGATGCTAGTGGGTGCCTTTATGTTTTAACAGAAATGTTTGACATTTTTCACTGTAATACATTAAAAGACACAAGTAAATGATAAATGATAAGTGTTTACTTAATTGATTTTTTTTTATTTTTTGCATATTACAAAAAGTGTTCACTATCCTCTTCTGATAGCCTATAAAACACATAGTTGCTTTATATAGCTAACAGTGAAGGCCAATAACTACAATAGATCAATTTAATAATAATAATAATAATAATAATAAATTTATATATTCTAATTTTCTTTACCTATAAAAATATTTATGATAAAACAAAGTATTCTACAGTCATTATTGTATCAGCTTTAAATTTATAATAATTACTACAAATCATGAAAACTAGGCTATATGATTCCAAGATTAGAGAAAAATCCAAGACATATGAATAGATTAAGATAAATAAGTACCTTTTTATCTGCACTTAAAAAGCTGTGTTTCTATTATTTTCTGGAGCACTCTTGTGGATTTTAGGGATAATATTACAAAAAAACATTTTCCACCAGCTGAGCTGATGTCACTGACATAATAATGATCATAATTAATGCTAATTAGTACTTTCAACTTTGCATAGTAACATTAACATTTTGACTAAACTATTCCTTAAAATTTTGGCCAAAACAGTTACAATAAGAAAAATCAATATTCCTTATTTTTAAACTTTGTGCCAAGAAAATACAACAATTTAACTTCAAATGACAGTTTCATGTATTAAAATGATATCTTTTGTTTGAGTCTGTCACTTTAAGATTGCTTTTCTACCTTCTCAGGACAAGCTAACTTGTAGTCTACTGTGTTCATTGGCATGTTACACTCATCACATTCCGGCTCTCCACACCTCCTGCGTCTGGTGACGACGTGGCTTCCTTTGTGGTTGAGATGCAAAATGCGCATGGCGATCAAGTAGAAGATCTCTGACACGTTCAGAATTATGCAGATGGCCGAGGCCCCCACCATGAAGTACGTGAAGACCCTTTTCTCAGTGGGCCGTGCTATGTAGCATGTCACCTGTCTGCAGGGTTCGACATCACACACCACGCTGCGAGGCATGTTAAAGTTGTGGTAGAGCATATGCAGCAGGTAGAGGAATCCCACCTCTACACCCGTCTTGATAAACAGGCTAATGAGATATGTCCACCACAGACCTCCATGTTTCTGCCCAGGGTTGTCGTAGAGCTTGGCATCAGCACCGTGCTTGAGGCGGTATTTGCGCTCACGATCTTCACGGTACCACACGTGCATTACAACCAAGAAGGTAGGGCAGGTGACAAAGATGAGCTGTAAGGCCCAGAGCCGTGTGTGTACAATGGGGAAGAAGTAGTTGTAGCAGGCATTGGGGCAGCCAGGTCTTTTAGTGTCGCAGTCAAATTCTTTTTGGTCATCGGCCCACACACGCTCAGCAGCCACCACAAACACCATGACGCGGAACACGAACAACAAAGTCAGCCAGATGCGTCCAAAACCTGTGGAGTATTTATTTACCCCACTGAGGAAGGATTCAAGACTTTTCCAATCCATGTCAATACAAGTTTTGTCTTATGTGGGTTAGACAATTTAGAGAGGCTACAGTCCAAGATTATTCTGTTCTTTAGGGAATCAAGGAAGCCGTAGAAGTTGCCTTCGAAGGTACAACTGACTGACAGCAGTCATAGGAAACCTTTATAAACTAATACAAAAAAAAATCTCATTAATCCATTCTGCTTAAATACTGCAGTTAGAAATTAATAAAATTTCTAAACAGCTTTGATATCAACAATATTTTAACCTGAATAAGTAAGCTATATCAATTCCTACTGGAAACTATTATTTGAGTCAATTACTATTAGAATAAAGTAACATTATTAATTACATCACAAGTTCCCAACCCTACAGTACAGTACACCCTGTCCTGCACGTTTTAATGTTTTCCCTCCTTGAACAAACCTAATTCAACTAATCAGCTAATTTACAGTTCAATCTGAATTGAATTAGGTTTGTTAGAGCAGGAAAAATGCTAAAATGTGAAGGACAGGGTGTACTCCAGGACCAGGGTTGGAAAGCTGTGGATTACATGATTGTTAATACCTAAAATAAGACATATCAGCGTATGAGATCCCAATTTTGTTTTCAAAACAACAACAACAACGATATATGGACAATAAATATAGCCAAGGTGTCATACCTATAATGTTGTTTGGTTCATCGATTTAATTCTGATGCTTAGATCGTGTTGACTAGCTCACCAGCTCACCAACTTCCTCTCAAACACCTGTTCACTCTTTCACTGACTGGTAGCACTTTGTGTGTCCACAGGTTTTGTCCCGTGTTTCAGAAAGAGGTGTGGTTTCGTCCCTTTAAAAGTTTATCTTTGCATTGGCTTCAGATAGGAGGAAATTTTTAAAGTGACCATAACAAGTCCACTACAATACAATTTTGGGTAAAAAGACTATAATGCCATGAATTATCTTTACTTTATTCAATTGGATTTATCAATCTTATACATTCAATAATAATAATCATCATCATCATTTATATACAGTAAATATAAAGTTTATAACAGACTTTTACATGACAGCATCCCTTCCAGACCATCAAGATGTTTTTATAAAATACACTACTTCACGATGAATTCGCTTGGAAACTCATTTCATGGGTCATGTGCCATGTATTGGGTCAAATGAACAACGTTTTCATGGATGTTATCACATCCTGTGAGACTGTTCAGGCACGGAGCTTATCTGAGTCCATAATTGTGAAAGAATATTTATCTTCATTTTGGTGCCTGGCTGCTTCAGTCAATCTCCTTTAAGTACTTATGACTCAAACATGAACTGGATTGACTGATATGGCTTCTTTATTTACTCAAGAAATTAACCTTTATAACAAAAGGTCTGAAAGTGGATAAGCACATAATGTGTAATAAAGCTAATGAGCTATCATATTTGAATTACATACGAGTAATACAGGATGGGACAGACAGAAATGTACTGATTAATCAGGTTGTTTGTTTTTCAGGGAGTTTCTTTTAAAACTCCAACTATTGCTAAATGATTTGATAGTGGGTGTTGGTTTCTCCATTGTACTTTTTAAATTAAGAACACACACACATATGCACGCAAGCAAGCAAGCACACACTGTCATTCTTATTTAGTTTGGGTTAAATGAATTCAGAGGCCATGTGGTACAGGATTAATACTTTAAGAGGTTATAACTAATGAGATATGATGGTCTAATCTGCAACAAAAGTAGCCTATTGGCACTGATCCTTTTGGATGTTTATTAGAGGCGGATACCAGAAAATGTGTTTAATACATTTGATTTCTTTAGTTCTCGCCAAATGACACAAGAAATATGTCAATCTACATATCATACTTTTATATTTATAGTCTAGTTTTATTGCATTCATTCATTCATTCATTCATTCATCTTCAGTAACTACTTTATCCTAGTCAGGAATACACCCAGGAAGCAGGAAACTTCACCCCGGATGGGACACCAGTCCATTGCAGGTCACCATGTACACTAGGAGCGATTTTATCATAGCCAGTCCACCTACTGGCATGTTTTTGGACAGTGGGAGAAAACTGGAGAACCCAGAGGAAAACCACATGGACACAGTGAGAACATGTGGAACTTCACACAAACAGTACCTTGAGCTCAGTTGTATTACAGTGGTTCCATAAATAGTATAATAAAAGAAGACATCAAATGCAAATTCAGTACCAATTCATCAAATCATTTTTTAATAAAACAACTTGACAACAAGAACTTAAAAAAGTAAAGCAAGCTTAAGAAATGGGAAAGAAATACACACTCATACTTGTCCTCTACATGACAAATCATTTTATATAAATTGCAATTGATGACATTGATGAATATCATATTCAATAAACCACACTTTTGTTCATCTCAGTTGATCATTCATGAGATGGCTAAGCTGTACGGAGGAGCACTAACGTCCTTGTTTGGAGGATGACTGTTAGCTTTGCCGAACAATGCCGCCTCCGCCATGTTGTCCTGATTATGTTTGCTAGGCTGAGAAGAGATTGTTGCAATACGTCTCTCACGCTTGTTGAGTTTGTGCGAGATGGCACATTCGTGGCAGCGCTTACAAATGAGGTACAGTATCTCACAAAGGGTCAGCAGGATACAGAACAAGCTGACCACCACTAGGAAGATGGTGAATATGCGCTTCTCTGTAGAACGACTGATGAAGCAGTCAGTCACTTGAGGACAGGGAGCCTCTTGACATCTCACCAGCAAAGGAAAGAAGGTGGCCTCGTAGATGTAGAACACAAGAAAGATGAACATGGCGTCCACTGCAATCTTGAACATGAGGCTGAAGAGATATGTCCACCACAGCCCCCCTTGCTTCTTGCTGGTATCTTTGTAGAGATTAGCACAGCCCTCACCATACTTCAGCTGGTGCTTACGCTCACGGTCGTCCCTGTACGCCACATGCAGGACCACCAGGAGGGAAGGGCATGTGACAAAGATGAGCTGCAGTGCCCACAGACGAGAGGGAGATACGGGAAAGAAATGGTCATAACAGACGTTGTGGCACCCTGGCTCTCTGGTGTTGCAGTCGAACTCCTTCTGCTCGTCACCCCACACCTTCTCAGCAGCCACCAGCAGCACCAGCAGACGGAAGATGAACACCACAGATAGCCATATGCGACCAAAAGCTGTTGAGTACTTATTGACGCCACTGACGAGGCCCTGAAGAAAAGCCCAGTTCATTTTCACGCTAGAGGACACGAGCTGATTGTGTGGTTGGCTCCTAGCACTTGCTCTGACTGCCTGAGGTGTGCCACTCACTTCAGCTATTATGTGGACAAAGCGTGACCAACCCAGTGAAATAAGTAAACACAACAGTGTGAGTGTGTGAAAGAGAGTGAGAAAGTCTGCCTAGATAACAAGCAAACACTGGGCCACCTTGCTAACTTGTGCCAAGAGTTAAAACTTGGACCTTTCTTCTGGACATAAGGTCTCTGTTATCAGATTAAACAAAAACATCTTTGAAGATCATGGTACTAGGCAGGGTGAGGCTGACTTCAGTTATCTTTTAGCATGTTACAGAAAATATCTGTAAAATATTTTAATCTTGCCTAGGCTATCTTCCTGCAAAGATCATGCTGGGTAAGTAGTCAGTTTAACAGCTGTGGTAAAAACACTCAGTCTGCATACCTTGTCTAAAGATGTCTAAAACCTTTCCCCAGACAGTGAATGTCACGCTTTGCAAGCTTCTGTACAACAGTTATTTCCTGTCCACTAATTCAGTTGGACAAGCAGTATTCCAAGAGTGCTGATCTTTAGTATAAATAAAAGTAGTAGTACATTAGCAGCAGACTAGTACATTTCACTGTTTGTATCACTCCACTTTTCTCACTTGTCTTTGCTACATAAAATTCCTATGGTCAACAGTGCTCTTCAGTACAACAGCACTCTTGCTCGTGCGATATTGCTTAAATAAATAATGTCAACTGGAATCTAATGACAATTTTAATAAAAATGGCTGCTTTGAGGGGTAGAATGGTGGTGTAATGGGTAACGTTGTTGCTTCACAGCTCCATGGTCCCCAGTTCAAGCCAGAGATCAGGTTCTATCTGTGTGCAGGTTTGCATGTTCTCCCTGTGTCCTCAAGGGTTCTCTCTGGTTTTCTCCCACCTTCCAAAAACATGCCAGTAAGTCAACTATGCTAAACTACCCCTAGGTGTGAACAAATGTATGTTTGCATGGTGCCCTGTGATGGACCTGTGCCCCAAACTGTACTTTTGCTTGTCATTGGCATAGTACCATCTTTTGCAGCTTTCATAAGTATCTTTCACTGGAAACATGAATATAGTGGTACATAATTGGACCACTGATGTACCTTGAAAGCTTTACTCTAAAAGCTAAAGGTAAAAGAGTGGCCCTTAAGGTCCAATTATGTACCTTAAATCATTTTTGAAAGTACTCCACATTCATATCACCATGTAGTAGATGCACAGTAAAGGTACAAAAAATATCTATCCTTGACGTACCACCCCAGTGACAAGGAAAGTTTAGTACCCCCATTTTCTGAAAGTGTATCCTATAGCAGCATGTAGTCCTTTCATATATACTCTCAGAAATAAAGGGGCCAAACTGTACCTTTCCTTCACACTAGACTGATATCACTAAGGGTGAATCTTTTGTATCTTTGCATGTTGTGTATCTTTAATTACCTTTTAGTAACTTTAGAGGTACATCAGTGGTACATTTATGTGCTGTATATCAGATTATTTTATTATTATGTGAATATCTAACCTCTCTCTTTCTTTATTTCTTTCTCTATCTTCATTTCTAACTTCTCCGTCTCTTTAATTTCTTTGTCTTTCTCATTCACTCTATTTTTATTTATTTACTTCTCATGCCTGTTTGTCTTTATCAGTTCCAATCTCTCTCTCTCTCTCTCTCTCTCTCTCAAATATCTTTTAAACTTCCTAATCTTTTACTTCATATTAATTTTGAAGATTTTTTTGTGCTTTGCAGGCAGTAGTATTTCCCTCAGGAAATGAAAATCTAGTTGTATTTTTGAGCTATGGTTAATACAGTAGTGTAACGAAAGTTCCTCTGTCCTCCTGCTGGAATCACAAGCACTTCCTGTATGAAGTTCGCTGCGGGTGAGAGGTCAGTAAACGCTGAGACGACTCGTGCACCGAGCCACACACCACTGCAGCATCCCGGGACAATGTGACCCTTCCCGGTGTGCTCACCTTCATTAGCCAAGTGCAGCTGGGCCGAGCTGAAACCCGGGGGACAGCGGAGTTCATCAGTCCGGCTGCAGGAGACGAGCAGCGGCAGCACGGCGAGGTGAGTGTGCAACAGCGTTAGCTCGGATTGCTAACGCTTCCAACAGTTATGGCACTTCTTCAGCTATTCATCAGAGCGCTGCTGCCATTTCGCGTGCGTCCGCAATCCTTAAAAAAAAAGAAAAGAAAAACACTTACACGTCGGAAACCCGGGGCGGTATAAATATATATGTACATATATTTCTCTAGGCTTCGACACTAGTTTGCATGATTAATGCTACGCTATCAGCCTTGTTGTCATCTCTCCTGCTGGGATTTTGAGTGATTTCCCTGCACTAGAACAGATCAAAAAGCAAAAACATTTCAGCTTTGGCAAAAAAGAAAACCCGCTTAGCCGCTCGGTGCTAAAGCTAATCGTCCGCTTCTAGAACTGCAGCAGCGCCCGCACACAGACACGCACGAGCCGCGCAAACACACGCCGCTGTGTGCGGATTATTCTCATCCTGATCGACATTTCACCGTGTTTCACTTCTCACAGCTGACAAAAAGTACGGTGATGTTTGCAGGCGTTGCCCCCGAGCCGCGGTGCTGAGTGGATCATGCGCCAGTGGAGTCTCCGCGCTGTGGCTCCGCGCGCTGAGCCGCTCCCCACGGGCCGCGTGTCCCCGCAACTCTCAGGTAAAACCCGCACTTCACTGCGTTTCACTCGCTTCCATTCCACTAACATGGCGGCTTTGACCACAATACTGTAGATCACTGCTTCACAAAGCTTTTGGAGTCAGGGACTTTTTAACGGTAAAATAAATTTCACCGACCTCCATCAGTGTAGATTTATCTTATGTAGATAAATCTTAGATTTATAGACTTATCTTACCAGCTACACGGTATAGCCAAAAGTATGTGGACACCTGACCATGACACTTCATTTGTCACATGTACCTTTAGAGCACAGTGAAATTCATTCTCGGCATTTAACCCATCTGGAGATGTGAGCAGTGGGCAGCTGTGTAGCACCCGGGGAGCAGTTGGGGGTTAGGTGCCTTGC
>JAOTRR010000031.1:6703275-6713645 GCA_028570945.1 Gogo arcuatus
TGTCTGGTGGTTCTGGTTCGTAATGCTCTATAGTGCCTGCTGGAGGGGAGGAGTTCCTGCTGGAGGGGAGGAGTTTACGTCCCTTCTATAAACTATATTAAACATTGATAGTTCCTTGTTACCACGTTAGTACTATTTGTTTGTACTATTTTACTGGTTGGATTAGTTATTTCCGTGTATAAATTGTAGCAATGTATAAATGTTAGCAACTGCTAAAACCCTTAAAAAGATAGTAAGGCCCTTAAAAAGCTACTACTTTTGCATGGAATATGACAAATTCACACAATCCTGGAGGGGCGTAAAGATTTTTCCGAAGATTTCATCATATACTCTTATACCACCGCACTGTTGAATTTTTGATTCCGATTGGTCAGAAGATGTTGATAAATTTTCTATCATAGCAGGTCTGCCAGGTGTGCCAGCTGTAACTAAATCAGAGGTTTATATTAATGTGCTTGTTTTAATGTTATTGTTTCTATAATGTTTTGAACACACATACTGTGTGTTTTATAATCTATAGTTCCAGAATCTTAAGCCAGTAAATGGATTAAACATGGTGTCATTTAATGAATAAAATGCATAATCATTGATATGGTGAAGCTTTCTGTAAGATTTTTATTTACATTTGTGGAAGGAGTCTCCAGCGTCAGCACTTTGTAACAGTTAGTAAGTTTTCTGCCGTAGGAAAGTCTTTAGGAAAGAAGATTTTGTGCTTTTGTGTGCTTTGCAATTTCTCTATAACAAGCTGCATTTTTTCTGTCTTATTAACTACCAAAGTAATGAGGGAATGACTGTTTATAGCTGCTGTAACATAAGTGATAACCGGAACTAACTTGTTTCACGGGCATTCCACAGCATTAAAATGTAACTATAAGAGGATGAAAAGTAGGACATGTTCTTTAGCAAATAAAAATGGTAAACATTGGCATATTGCTGTGGTATAAAGGAATAAAACTGCTGTTCTTGGTAAATAATCAACTTTGTACCACATCACACCACTCTCTAGTTGATTATTTTCCTGTAATAGCATGCCCTGTCATGTTTTACTACAGTCTTTGTCTTAGAGTATGATTTATGTAATTTGTATTATGAATACGTCATAGTTTAGCTGAACGTATTAATGTGTTATTACAGTGGTTCATTAACGCAGTTCTGCTTGTAAGCATGTAGCATGTTTAGTTATGCCATGTTAATAGTATAGAATATTAGCCTACATGTACATATATGTGATGCATGTGTATTCGTTTTAGGAGGGACAGTAACCTGGTGAAGGAGGAGATCAAGGCTTTCCTCAATAACAGGAGGATCTCTCAGGCTATTGTCGGCCAAGTTACAGGTACTCAGCCCAACTCCATACAGTGGCCATTATTCATCAGAGATGAGTAGAACTGATCACTGGTTTGAGCTCCTGGAATAACGTGTAAACAAATCTGCGTCCAATTCATGAAACTGTCCTAAAACATCAAATTGAGCTCTGTTTTAGCGCAAATGATAAATCACCTGCAGCTATGAGGATGCAAGCTTTCTCCCACTAGTCCTTTATGTACACCATGCCCCAGTTTACCTTCATATAACTCTAATTTACATGAAACACCTCATTAATGTAGCTGTTGCAGCAGTAAGCCAATAACAGGAAAGCATTCAGCAGACTACAGTTATTCAAGATCTGAGGAAAGAAGCAATTCAAGCAGGGGGGAAAAAAGATTACAGTGAAGCTGAAAACAAGTTAACAAAATGAATTCAACTGTTAATAGAGTTTCAACAGAGGAAATGATTATCCAGTAGTTTGTCTTGTTGTAGTATTTAGTTTTTACTGAAATTAATGGCATTGTTTAAGTGAATACAGACAGTATGGAAGTGTGCTGTGTTTTTTCATAAAGCTCTTCAAAATCAGGTAGAAAACTGAACCGTTTTCCATCATCACCTACAGGTAGCTATGTGTGTTATTTATTGCAGCATTTTTATTCATGTTAGTACTCGTTAGGTCTTATTCAGCAGAAGACAGCTGTAAAGCTTTTTAAAGATTAAACATTTAAAACTTAAATCTTCATTTATAAATATAACTGAGGAAAGATTCAATCCTGATCAAATAAGCAAATCCTTATTTCATCAAAATGCTGAAAGAAATTAATTGAGCCAAAATGAATTAAATCGCATCTGGTGTGTTGCTCGTTTTTACAGTCAGATTTGACCATATCCAATTTTGATGTATAAGGGCCAATATCTTTAATATCATTTTAAAGAAAATATTTCACTGTTGATTTGCATGGAAAGGAAGTTGAAGAAGTTCCTGTCTATGAATAATGTGCCTCATCTGTTTGCTCAGTGAACAAGGAACTCATTCAGGACATTCTTACACTAGGTTCCAGCTACATATGTATGTTTTTTTTAAAAATCTGAGTAAAACCAGTGTTTGGACATGCAACTTAGTCTTACCGGTCAAACTAGATTTTGTTGTTTTTTTATCTTAATTCACGTGTTATGGTCATGTCGTGTTTTTCTTACACCCAATGTCATTTTACAAATTATAATAACATTTTGTGTGTTTCTTCAATCAGTGTCTGCGCCTCTCAATGATAAATATTTGGTACAAGAATAAATTGGATGAAAATCCAAAAACACGGGTCAGGGCAGGGCCATATAGTTTTTACACACACACACACACACACACACACACGCCCACACACACACACACATACATACAATAATTAAGGAAAACTTCACAAACTGTAGCATCCAGCGATGTATGCAGCTGATATAATGGCATATACTACCTGTTTTATTTTTTCTTGGTAGATGGAGGTATGCATCTTAAACTTTGTCTTAAACTTTTTTTTGCTATTTGTCATTTAACTCAAAAAGGAACAGCTATGATGGACATTACAATTTACTAATACTTCAACAATTCCAAAGTAATATGCTGTAGTATGTTAATATCCTATAATGGCTTATAGTAATGGTTTAGCTTAAAGAGTAATTATTTTCTGTATTGTTAGGCAGTGGTCTTTAGGCACATAAAGATTATATCATGCAACGATAAATTGCGATACAAATTTATGAATGAAATTTTAAAAAATGAATTGCGATTATCATCAGGCTGCGTAATCTCTTAGTTTTTCTGTCGTTAAATTGCGTCGTTTAGACAGCAGATAACGTAAAATAGTGGGTGACTTCACCCTAGGCAGAAGTAACACAGCTCTAATGCTGCGAAAACACACAACGCAAAATCTAAAATGGGAAAGAGCTGTTGTGCGATTGACTGTACAAATAGACTTAAGAAATCAGAGCTCTTTTTTACAGACTGCTGAAAGCTAAAGAAAAGAGAAGAAAATGCAGGTAGTACAAATGTTTATAAAAGTTTATTAAGAAAAGGCCTATTTGTTATTAACTTTTTTTCATTTTTAATAAAAGGAATATTTTAGTTAATAGGCTATTATATTTTACTCCTACCTTTACAAATGTGGGTAAATAATTATTGTTGGTTTTTAAGAAAATGAAACAATTTTTTTTTTAACACAAGGAATATTTAAGTTGATAAAGAATAAGAAAATAAATGATGCATTTTTTGGTAGTAAATTTTCTTCATTTAACTTTTTTTCCAATTTCAATATTGTGCGAAAATTCCACAATATCGTGAACCCAGTATTGTGAATCGAATCAAATCATGAATTGGGTGAACTGTTACATGCCTAGTGGGCTTAAAAATAGCCTGAATATTTTTATCTCCAGCTTATTAGCTTATACCGTGGGAAGTTCTTGATGAGGGTTGTTTGCTATTAGCAAGGTATGATACAGTAGATTAAATTCTACCATCCTGTCTGGGATTTTCCTTAAATAGCCTGAGTGTCTCAGACGCCGTACCACTGACACGTGAAAAATGCCATGCAGTTGCCTGCCGAGTCTTGTGAAATCACACTTGACCTTGTGATATTTATGCTCTATGTGGTAGGAAGACTGTCTTTACAAGTCTGTTAGGGCTGTGTTCCTTTATTTACACATGTTTTTTTGTAGGTATCAGTCAAAGCTACATCTCCCAGTGGCTGCTGCAGCAGGGCCTGGAGATGAGCGACTCCAAGCGCAGGGCTTTTTACCGCTGGTATCTGCTGGAGCGGAACAGTCCAGGTGAGCACGGCGTCTAAGTCTTAGATACTGTAGTTTCTAGCATGGGGTGAAAGTATTCCTGGAGGAAACGGTCATTGCATTAGATTTTGTGTTCATTCACTTACCATCCACTTTCTTTTACACTTCCTTTCCACATGGTCCTCGAGGGCTTGTAATTCAGTATGGTTTCTAAAACAGGCCTTATGAATCTATAAAAAGTCTTTTCAATTATGGATGGAAATGAAACCAGCTGATTTCATTTGCCATCATTTATATTATTGAGTTAATGTTGGGTTTGGCAAAGCCTATAGATGTGCATAGTGTTTGGGAAATGAACTTAAGAGCCTGTCACCCAGCCAAAACAGTCATCTACTAACATTAATACAGTTAATGTGACAGAGGGTAAAGGGCTGACAAAGTAATGCAGAGTTTGGATGAAACCTTACAGGACTTTTAGCTCTCCTCAACTTCCTGTAGAACCCCAGAACTAGACTGTGCATTGTACCTCTTAGTCCTGATCCTGGGCCTGGAACGTGCTGGTTTTCGTCTTGTCCATACACCTCCTAACTCTACTAACAGAGCTCTGAGCATGTCACTTTGTAATCCTCTGCAGTGCTGCAGTATTGAGCATGTCTCTGCACACTTAATCCCCTGCATTATAGACATCTTAATGCAACTCCTGATAAAAGTGGTAGAACATCAGTTTCCTCTACAGGTTATAACTGAGTAATATGGTTGTATTCGTCTATGAATGAGACGTTGTTGGTCTTTGGAAGCGACCTTAGTTAACATCCGGTTTTCTGATTGCCCAAATGGCTTAAAGGGTTCAGATGGACTGAAAACCAGCATACTCAGGGCCCCAGGAGCAGGACTGACACCCCCTGGAGTAGACAGAGAGAACTACTGATGCACCTGCTCCCTTGGTACTCTGCACAGCAGGCCCAGCCAGGTAACCACCATGAGCCCAGCTGCTGTAGTTCCAGCTGGACGATAGGCAATGCATGACCCAGACAGCACTCCTTTAACATTTTTCATAAAAAGATTTATCATACTAGAAAATGTGTCATCCATATGTAATGTCTGTCTAGCATTAGACATTAGTAAGAAGGAAGTGCTATTTTAGTTTCATGACTCATATCTGTGTTGCATATGTGAAGGTGCTACTCTGTCCATGCGCTCACTGGTCAAAGAGGAACCTGACTGGAGGGTTGCTGGTTGCCCCGGTGATAGGGCGGCTGTGGGCGGGCCTTTCAGACTGAGGAGAGGCAGCCGTTTCACCTGGAGGAAAGAGTGCCAGTCAATCATGGAGAGGTGAGCTATTTGCAAAGAGGCTATATGGCACAGAGACCAGATAAAAATATGGCAATTGCAGAGATTTAGACATGCCTTTTTTTTTTCTTTTTAAAAGTTTAACTTTTCCAACAGTCTGTGATAGCCTTAGATCCTTACAAATCACCTGCCTAAGTACTTCCCTGTTACTGGATTAGTTATACTTTGAGCATGATTGTTCATTTAGACCATCAGTGCCTACAACTCTGCCTGCAGAAAGAAACTTGACAAATAAACTTAATGGTTTGAATCAACAAGTTAGCCATATTAAGTAAACATTGATTTACAGAAATGTGCATAACCGATTTTAATTATACCACGAATTTCCCAAATTAAGCAATCTTTCACAGAAAAATCAATGTGCATTTTCCACATGCAAGCAAGCATTTTTTAATGTCTGGTAAACACACAGTGCAATAGTAAGTTCACTGAAGACCCACTAGAGGGCACAAAACACATGCCAATGACTATGTAACACATTATAGGCAATCTTATTTGCATAGATAATGAAATGAGACCCTGCCAAAAGGGCTTTATAGGGTTAGGATGATGGTACTGTTTTTAGCTATGCAAGAAATTAAGGTGCATCAGAAAGCAAGTACACGATCAGGAATAAAAGAAGAACAAACAATTATGCACCATTAACAGACATTCTTTGCTATACTAACGCTTATTAGTAACAGGGTTTAGCATTATGGTATTGTAGGCCATGACCTTTTTGTGCAAGCATATGTATATATGTGTATTATAATAATAATAATAATAATAATAAAAGCTTTTAATTTGGGTTATGAATATTAATTAAATGCAAATGTTACCTTTGGATGTCTGGTGACAAATATCTCTTCAGGATGAGATGTGTCACTGGCCGTTTGTACTAACAATAAACTGTCCCTGATTTGTTGGCTGTCTTACTTCAGTTTCTTTATAGAGAATCAGTATCCTGATGAAGCCAAACGAGAGGAGATTGCCAACGCCTGCAACTCTGTCATCCAAAAACCAGGTGAGAAAGCTTGACCTGTTTCATCTGCAGATCAACAACATTCTCCCGTTCTCTGTTACTGCCTCATTGTGATGGTACACTACAGATTAAATTAGATTAGATCGTACAAATTAAAATGAAATAATCACATTCTTCTGTGTGTGAAATTCTGTCCCAGGGTGCAAACTTTCTGAGTTTGAGAGAGTCACTGCTCTGAAAGTGTACAACTGGTTCGCCAATCGCAGGAAGGAGATGAAGAGACGTGCCAACATAGGTGAGATGGCTCGCAATTAATCAGAATCGTATACTAAGTCATATGATGATAAATTATTTAATTATTATACCAAAGGACTTCTGTGGTGGCTACTTCAATTAAAACGGATTAAAAATGTCTGTAATCATTAATATGGTAAAGATTACTGTGATTAGCATTTTTGAAGGATTCTTCAGTGTCAGAGCTTTGTGACACGCTGAGATAAAGCTGTTCCTTTAAGTTTTCCAACATGGGAAAGTCTTAAGGATGGAAGACTGTGCAACTTGCAATTTCTTAGTAACATGACAAGCTGCATTTATGTCTTATTAACTTCAGGTGAGAGAAAAAAAAACATATTTTGGTGAGGAGTCAATGGTTTATAGCTGCTAAAACATTAGTGATAATAGGAGCTACCTTGTTTCATGGACTTTCCAACTTGACTATAAATGGATAAAAGTAGGATGTCATTCTATAATAAATAAAAATTGTTTGCATTGGAAAATTTCTCTGGTAATAAAACATTTTGTGTTAAAGTAATTCACTTCAGGGTTTTACCAGGAACTCTGCTACGCACCACCGTGCCATTGATTATTTTCCTGTAACCGCACATCCTGCTGTGTTTTATTCCTTACATACTATTACCTAGCAGATGGAAGTAACGGTTATGGAATATAGTTTCTGATGGAAGTAACTAGTGTATATTGGTTAGTTTTCTCTCGTTTCCTCACTCTACATGAACCACCCTATCTCACCTTCTCAGAGGCTGCCATTCTTGAGAGCCATGGCATAGAAGTGCCAAGCCCCAGCTGTCACTCCAATGGTGAAGAGGTTGAGAACCAGGAGTTTGGAGATCAAGTTGTGAATCAGCGATTTCCAGATCAGGTGAGACATTAACTCATCCGCTCTCAGTGCCCTACTTTAGCGATAATAACTCAGATAGAAAATTATAGCAGAACTGACAAACCCATGGACATGATTGGATGAAGAGGAGGATGAAGAGGAGCCAAAGGAGGTAGTACTGGAGGTTGAGAACCCCACAATTGATTGCTAGTTGTGTGCACAGAACTGCTTTTTTAATGCCTTATTGTCTAATGAACTTATTTGGTTCTGTTTCCCAAATTATAAACACGTTAATAATTTAAATCACAGCGACCCTGACTGGAATAAAGCATTTACTGAAATTGAACGAATGAACACGGTAAATACAAGGGATGTAGCCTTATCTGAATACATTATTCAAAATAAAGGGATGATGTATCCAGGGGTATAGTAGCATAGGGGTTCATATTTAATAAAACAACAACAAGGGAAAAAAAACGTTTCCAGTTTAAACCACGCCCATTTTAATCTGAATATAGACACCTATACGGATATTTGGAACACTAAACAGATACACACTAGAACAAATATACAGTAAACTTCATGTCATTTCAAGTCAATCTACTTGATTAAAACTGGTAAATATTGCATAAAACAATAAATCAAACCTATACTGTTTCTTTCTTTTAAGTAAACTTTACTTATTTACTTTTTAATTTTTTGTTGGAAAAGTAATATTTGGAAATCTACAGTGTTGCACGGACTCAATAAGCTAGAAGTAAGAAAATAAACATCTGTAACAAAATTTGTATTTAAATAAAAGTTTAGGTGCCTAAGACTTTTGCACAGTAATGTACTATATACACATTGGGTTTAGCCATATGTTTACATGAATTAATTTAGTAGAGAACGTAAAGCATCTAAGTAATTCTAATCTTTTTTTTGTTGTTAAAATCACACAAAATACAGAACCTGTGAATCACTTTTTTCCCTGCAAAAGCAAAGAAAGGGTGTCGTTAATAGATTTGAGAGACCAGGATTTTAAAGCCTTTAACTAAAGTCAGGAAAATAAGCATTTTTGTGCTAAGAGGGGTCATGAAATTTGGAAATGATAACACAAATCTGGGAACACAGTGTGTGTGAAAATACCACTGTACCAGCAGGAAATACAAAGGGATTTGAATGACGTATTTTTCTGTTCTCAGGAAGAGCTTGCTCAGAGAAAAGTGACTGAGCCAGATGGAGCCTCACTGCCTGCAGTGGAAGTAGTGCCTCTTCCAAGCCCTGCTACTCAACATGTGGATCAGAAGATGGATGAATCAAAAAGGGAGGCTGCTGATGAGGAGTGAGCGAAGGGAGCAGTCTGCTTACTATTTTAGAGGCTTGAAATCGTGCCACTTACTGTCCCTTTTCGAGATCTTGGGGGAGGATTTGTGTGTACGGCAAGACACCAAATTGCCTCTAGTGCTAGAGAGGCAATTATATGTATCTACAGTAATCACGCTTGTAGTAATGGCAATATTTATCTCTATACACTGTATTGTGCATTCCAAGAAGTCTTAATGCATCTTTTATGAGGAAAAGACAATTATGGTGCAGAATGGTAACCTTCCACCTCATGCTATAACCTCCCCCCCCACCCCCCATCTTCTCACTATTCTCAAGTGTAACAGTTTGACAATAGAAACCTCATGTAAACAGGAGTAAGGAGTGTGAGAGAAACCTGCAGGACAGGTGATGACGGGGTGCACTAAAATTATGGTGCTTGTATGAATGCAGGAAGGAAGTGTTGAGATTTCCTTAGCCATATGCAATAGTTCTCGATTGAGACTGGAACCTGAACGCCACCATTTACTCAGGTAAAGCTACATTAGAGAATTGATGGAGAAGCAGCCCCATATTCACTCACTATCGCTAATATCACTTCTGAAATGAAGTCTTGGGTATTGTGATTTCATATGTCATGTCTCATGTACACATCATGTATCATTGTTTATATGTCTCTCTTTTTCCTTTCAATCTTTAATAAGCAAAGCTAAACGTTTTTCTGTAAGTGTGATCTAGCCGTAATAGCGCAGGGTCATGACTTTTCAATCTTTTTATATTTAACCACTACTTAAAGCCTCTATATACTCAGTCATTTAAGCTATTGTGATCTATGACTGGTGTTTGGGCTCTAAATTGTTCATTTTTTAAAATATTTTTTGCTATGAGCACCATTATTACTTTAATAAGCTAATGCAGTATTATAACATGTAACTGTAACAGATTTAGAATCTAATGTGAAATGCCGCTTTCCCATGGATGACCCACTGTTTTCTCCCTGTCTCTTTGAAGCCAAAGGTATGTCCTGGAAATCAGATCATTTACAGAGATGCTTTTTATAAGGTCAGCGTCAAATTAAATAGTCTTTCCCTGGGATATGTTTAAGAGGTGCGTGCTGAAAATGAAATGTGCTCTGAGCGTAGGAAGGTTAAAGATATGACATTTCAGGCCTCAGCTGTGTATATGAAAACAGGAAGCAGTGTTGCACGCTTTCAAGATCCATTTCTGTCTGCATTTCCCTGATGACGTAAATAAAACCAGTATATAATATCTCAGTGTCATGTTTGAATTTATTGAAACAACCTGCTTGTATGTACACATTCATGATTCCTTTCTTGTTCAGGTTACATATTTGAGTTGCGATTATGCATGTTTTAATTTTCAAAGCTTGAACTATACATACATACATACAGTGCCCTCCACAATTACTGGCGCCCCTTGTAAAGATTAGGAAAAAGGTTTAGGAAAAAAAATCCACCTTTTGGTGAAGTCGCTTCATCTCACACGGAAAAAATGAGAAAAATCCAACCTTTAATTGAAATAAATTTATTCAGAGAAAAA
>JAOTRR010000031.1:6729914-6740283 GCA_028570945.1 Gogo arcuatus
AGGTGAACTGAAGTCTAAATGACACTTTAGAAGCCTAATAATATATATATATATGCACACACACACACACACACACGTCCTAGTGGTGAGTATTAAAATTCTCCAGTAAAAATTACACCCACTATTCACAGTTTGGCTCCAGAAAGAAAAAGAGAAATAAATTTGATAATGCAGGACCTATGCTTCTATGGGCAAGGTAAGAACGTTCTAGAATCTACAGATGGGCATCAGCTCTGTTTTCATTGTCTCAGTGTTGACTATCTATCCATTAAGCAGAAAGGAAGATATTGGAAAGCACAGAATGCTCAGTAATGCGAATGCTGACTCATCAAGCTCGCTTATTGAATCTAGGCCCCAGTTGGGAGTCAGTCCAGGAAGGCTGCTAGCTGTACTACATGTGTTGAAAACTGAATGTTTGTTATGAGCATATTGTGAATAAGGGTCCTGGGATGAGCACAGGAAAGTTGTTATGATTACAGCAGCAGTTCTTAGGAGGTACAAGTTCACGGTATCCACATTTATACCATCGAACTCAACTTTAGTGTCACAAAAAGAGTGTATCAACATAAAATCAACAACGCATATAGAAACACATTTGCTTATTCCCTCAAAGACAATTGCTTATTCCCTTAAACAATTAAGCAATGCACGATGGTGGTGTTGACAGTGAGTCTCATATAACAAACAGTACCACTACATGGTATTCCCTGAAGACGTGCAATTAAAGTGTTTGTCTGAACATCAAAGAGCAACACATTAGAGCAATTTAAAGTGATCCTTTTGAATGCATGAAAGAATGCATGTTTTTGGTTTTGGGGTTATTGTTTGTTTGACTATGGGTTTTTTTGTGGAGTTTTGTTTCAAAAGGACCATGCTTGCATATATAAGATGTCAGTGTGTGTGTGTGCATGTGTGTTTGTTCCTAGCTGTGGTGGGACTCTGTGTCTGTAAGGGCTGAAGCGTGGATCCACAAGGCAGCACGGGGCTGGACAAGTGGCTGTGGGGCTGGACAACTGGATGTGGGCAGGAGAGTGTGTGCTTGTGTGTTTATGTTGCAGTATGTTTAGACTCCCTCTCGTGCATGTGTGCGTGTGTGTATGAGAATCTCTTCTGGCCTGCCATTCTTTTGGCAGCAGCAGAGTCAGGGCTGCCACCACAGCTTCCAGCTTGGGCCACCGCAGTCACACAAGGCCAGCTTTCCCACGGGGAGGGGTGCAGACCAGAGACTTCAGATGGAGTAATGGAGTGACAGTGAATCACAGAAAAGTACACACACGGATGCCACGCAGCATCTAGCAAACAAAGACTGTTGCATCTGAACATATTTAAATATCCAAAAGGTCATAATTTTACACTTATAGTATTGAGATGTGCATAATGGTAATGAAATAAGCCATTTTTGTCCTCTAAGATTCTGTACAACAATGAAGATTCTAGCAAATCTTTCACAGAGCTGTCAGGTCTGGATGTGTGATAGAAGAAAGGCTAGGATTCAAATTATTTCACAGCCATATAACAGTTCAGGGGTGTGATTTCTTTCAGAGAAACATTTGCTTTCTGGATTTAATAGAATAGGGCCTATGTTTATTTTGAACATGTGTTATGGTGAAAATGCATTTTAGAATCATTTAAAACCACAGACAGGAATTTCTGCTCAATGTCATGCAAATGTCTCATTGTAAGTTGTCTTTCTGTACAGCCAAGGCCTTCCTTCCTTTTACATGGTTGAGAAATGCCTTGTAGAACACTTACTCACTCTACAAGATCCCTGGTGTTTTCTCTTGGAGCCTTGTTACATTCTCATAGGTCCAAAATTCACCTTACATGCAAAATGAAAGATAGGGAATTTCAGAAAGAAAGTAAAATTAATAGGGGTAAAAACTTTAGTAGAGATGAGTTGTCCACCCTTTTGAAGTCACACATATATGCAGAATCACCAGTGTTTACACAAGAGTTAAACACACCCTTATCTTACTCAGTATAACTCAAACAGGAACACAAAGTAAATACATCAAAAATAAAAAAAACATTAATTTCTAAAATAATTTAGTGCAATAGTTGCAACATGGAGCTGCAATAAATTTGATGTTTTTGTCTTAGAGTAAAAATGTATTAACTTAGTATTTACCCCCTTGAACTTCTCCACATTTTGTTTTAAAAACTGGAAATGAAATCGACTTCATTGGTATTATATATCAGAGCACAATCCCCACAATGAAGCATGGTGGTGGTAGTATCATGTTGAGAGTTACTTTTGGCCTCTTGGTTGATAGCATGAATTAGTAAGCCAACTTTGTTGGCACAATTCAGAATAATGTTAACTGTATCACCAAACACTGGATTCCCAAAGTTTTTCTATTGGTACAAATAATCCAAAAATAACAGAGTTCAACAATGTCAAAGGAGTCCTTATCAGATTGTTATTCTGATGAAGTTCTGGCAAGAGCAGTTTTTACAATGCCTCTATCTCTGCAGGAATTCCAGACGGCAGTCTATTGTTCCGCGGTGAAGATGGATGACCTGCCTCCTCATCAAGGGACCATGCTTTCCAATTGTTTAGGGCCTTCCAGTCATATAAGCTGCCCAATGCCTACGCTGTATAAACATCAAACCATATTGTTTTGCATTATAATTTATCTTACATTAAAGTCTCATTAATTTGTGCTCTTGCAAAGTAAATAAAACAAAATAAAAAGTAGCATTTTTTATAATTATTATATCTAAATAGAAATATAGTTTTATTTTCAATTAATTTGGTTAAATAAGAGTTGCATTTAAAATGTACTTTTACATTTTTATATTTCCATGATGAAAAGGCATGGCTTACTCCCTCTTATCACACCCTCTAGTGGTTTGGCGTTTATGAAAAAAAATCAAGCTGGATTACATCCTGAATGAAATATTATTTTACTCTTTTCTTTATCAGAGTATTGATTTTAAGCCACTAAGACATAAATTGTACAGTATGCAAATCAAATATTATCTGGAGAAACAACAACTTTTTGGTGTTCCCTCTTAAGCATTAACAAATAATCAGCTTTTAAATATTAATCAGAATGAATGGAGCAGAGCTATATTCATCTGAAATGATATTCCCATACTAAATGCCACAGAGCCATGCAGATTTGTAAATACACTGTACTGAAGTGTACATTGCCAGAATTAAACCTTCTCCATCCAGTCACAGTGCTTCCACCCCCCTTTCCTGTTTCTATCAGACAGACTGGATGTACAATATCTGGCAGTTGCAGGTAAATCAGGATTATTTATATTATTATAGCTTAGACTTATTATCATAATCATACACCAAATGATGACTGAATGGTTTTAAATAATATATTATTACATTATATAAAATATATTAAAAGCACTTCCTATTGAACATGATTGGTTTCTTGATTTTTATCAGGGCAGCATCATTTTGCAGACTGCTTTTATTGTATTTAGGATGTATAATGATGTTTTCCAGCTTATACTCTGTACCAGCTTCTTATAGCTTAGTTAGTCCAGCCCGAACAGAAAACTGTGTGTATGGCCTACATTTTCTTGTTTAAAAATTCATTGTAATTATTACAATTAGTCTACATTAACATAATGTTTGCATATAGTATAGTATTGAATTCATAACACTTATTCACACCTGACACAAATAACCTATTATAATAGAAATAACCTACATTATTAAATAACCTGTTTTGTTTAGATTGAAATAAGAGTCTAATTTTCCAATATCAGTTAAAACAAAGTTTCAGATGCATCTTAGTCAAATAAAGACTATACCTAACTGAACACATAGGTGCTTCTTACGGTCATATACAATATTTAAAATTCAGTAGTACAGTAAATGAAGTTCATTTTAATAATCAGGTGATGTCAGGTTTATAGTTATGATTCAGTGTTCTTAATTTTGAGATTTCAGATTTGCATTTTGTTTTGGGGCATTTGTAAAATAACTGTATAGTTTGTGTGGAATGTTGAATCAGAAATGTTCGAGTACTTATTGAGATAGACAGTGTGCTGCAGTCAGGATCCATCTGTTGGCAATGATAGAACCACCACACGTGTTTTATTCTCATTGCAGGCTAACCTGCCTGGATCAGTCACCTGTTGAGGCATCAGAACCTCTGAAAATCCTAGCCTTAACATTAGCAGGGTTTCCATAGTCAGCAGATTAATATATACAACCATTTCATAACACTTACATAGTTCATGTATTTTCTGTATATGTCTTTGACTTTGGCTTTAAATGGATTTAAACCTTAAAAAGTAATAGATAGATAGATAGAGTGAATTCTGCTGTAGAGGCACATCAAGTAAACTGGGACCATTCAACTTAGCAGCATTAATTGTCTGGCCTGAACTGTGAAAATCAAAATGTATGTTAGTTCTTGCAGTGAATCTAGTTGTTAGAAATAACAGGAATAATACATCACGTCATATAAGGGGGTGTGTTCAGTATCAAACAGGAAGCTGACCCAAAAGTGTTGAGGGAGGAAAAATGACATGCTTTGGCTAGATTATTTTCATCAGGTTATAAAATTATCATGGCTAATATACTACCCATACTTATGATGCATATATATAAAATATCCATGGTGTTTGTTCAAATAATATACAGTTCTTTATAATTTAATCATTTGTAACATCTAGCCCAAATTCTCCTCCAGACTGTCGGAGGGCATCCTCCCCTGAATTCTGATTAACTTCCTCAGTTGTACTTCCTACTTCTGGTTGAACTGCTATAAAAAGCACATGGACTTGATGTTCCTCATGAAGTCTTTCAGTTTGTCTGTCAAATCTAGTGCGTTCTGAGCCACGTATTCTTGAAGAGATTCTCTGTGTTTGACCTGTTTTATTCATTTTCGCCTGTGCCTAGTCCCTGTATTCTGAGTTTTGTTTTGCTTTTGGTATTTTGACCTTGCTCTGACACATGACTGCATTCTGTCCTGGATGTGTACATTGTTACTGGTGATGTTTCTGGTGAAAATTGTTTTGACTCACTGTTTTGCCATAACGAACCTCATGCACATAGATCCCTACTCTGTGTCTCTGAGCCTTCTGTTACAGCACGGCTCAGCATGAATGGATGCACAAAACACCCCACAACTATGGTGAAATGATACATTGATGGGTTTTATGTGCATTCAGTGGTGTTCACATAAAGCATCTTAATAGGGGTGTAACACAATGCCACTCTCTGCTTCTGCACTGAAAAAAAGTGATTCAGTAAAAATAATTCAACAAGAATTTTATGTAAAGTTAATAACTAGCATTACTGTCCTTAAAGTAGGTCATGTAAGTAATGCATGTGGCTAAAACCCATAGATATACATTTCACTTCATTTGCTGGGGTAAAGGTACAATTATTCCAATACAATTACTAAGTGCTCACAAAACAAGAAAAGTAACGTTTACTTGAACTGATTGGATCCTGGTGCATGCCAACCAGAAGAGGACCATGTGGTTGCTGCAGTGCTGCACACAAATTCATATTTTTTTTCTTATTTCCTTCACATATATTTAGTAACAAATGTAAAATTAATATAGTTGTATAATATTCTAGCAGTGCTGTACTAATGGTGGTGCAGTGGCTTCGGAACTTAATTTGCATATGGATCTGAGGAACTTTAAACTGATTTAATATTTAATTTAAACTGATTTACTACAATGCACTATGTTATCGAGCTAGTGCCAACACTGAAGTACAGACTATTAGGTGCCTTCCTGTGACCTTTCTGGCAGGATATCTGTCTCGTCTTTGATGGTTGTATCTTGCCAACAATTCTCTGCTGGACACACTGGCCATCACCACTTTGAGGTTGACTACTTTGATCAGTCTAGAACCTTTTAACCCTTTAACTCGCTCCCAGATGTTGCTAGTACTTTGAGAGAGACTACGAGTTCTCTCTTTTTTTTGGCCTTTTGCCATCATCCATCATCATTCCTGCCCACATATAGCGAACAGTCTTCCTGGGCTGTCACACTTGGATCATCTCTTGACTCCCAAATGGAGCCTAGATCCACTAGGCCATTATTATGCATTTTGTGTATTCCAATATCTCCCTCTATGGACTAAAGGAATACAAAAAACTATTTGAATTGAACAGGTAATGCATCCTACTGTATGAATGCAATGTTGAAAACAAATACATATTGGAAGAAAGCTTCAGAATAGGTGTATAGATTGGGATCCCATAGGATGAATCCAAAAAAATTTTTGTGCGAGCACAAAGTTTTTACTCTAATGTGGAGGTCAGAGAATGGCAGCAGCGCATGGGAGGGGTTACCAGGTTTCAGCATTATTTCATTTATCTCCAAAAACCTCTTTATCCTAGTCAGGGCAAAGGGTATCTTTTTTTCTGACTGTGTATGACTACATTTATAGAAAGCTTTTAGAAAGTGTGGTCATTATTGATAAAGTTAGTAATTTGTCATTAGTAACTTGGGCTCAAGTCCTTGGCACAAACTTACTTTTTTTTTTTGTCTTTGTGCATGCATGAAGACAAATGTATAATTTTGAGAGACAGCAAAGACTCATCCAAATTACAGTGTACAGACTGTTGAGCAATAAGCAGAGGATGTGATATGAGATGCAGCACTGACCAGATGACTCTTGGTGGCAAAGAAAGTCAGGCAACCGCCACCACGTTTCACTTCCTCCCTCCAACATTCACATCATCCTCTCTGAGAGGGCTCAGGAAAACACAAAGTGGCATATTGATTATGTTGCACCCTGAAGGATGGTTTCCGGTGTGCAAGTAATCCAACCCAAAGCCACATCAAACTCAGAGTAATGCTTAATGCCAGAAACACATTGAGCAAATGCTGACCTATGCAGTAACTTATCTTCTTCTCCAGCATATGCTGACTACAAGCTGACTGATATGATGTAGTTCATTTACATGAACTATTATTTTGCTGCCACCTAATGGTTGAGAGATGGTTGGCACACTTACCCAGAGAAAAACAACATAAAGCACTGATTTGAAAAGGCACTTTTGTCTTTATGAAATCTCCTCAAGCAATTTCATGTCAAATGGGTAACATAGATGAGAATCTGAGTAAAGATATTTAAATGACTGAGGAAACAAATAAGCAAACAAACAGAAAAATACATCAGATGATTGAATTTGTGTTTATATTGTCTTGTGTTTATATTGAGAAAGGCACATTTTTCAGTGCATTTTGCCAGTCCATTCTCACCAGTCATGCTCTTTTTTAAATCTAGAATACATATGATACTAAATCACTGAATTAAAAGTTGTCTTTTCATTTAAATAATAAGTATAATTGCTCTTTAATGTGGATGTATCACTATTTGCATTGTTCAGTTACTACTATTTGGGTTTTGCATGGTCTTTAATTTTTAAGTACCAACATAGTGTTAAGAGGATACATTCTTAACATTTTCTAATAGCTATAACCAAAATGGATATTACTCATGATATCATAGCTCTCTTGTCCCAACAAGGTATGAGTTGCATATTTGTGAAAAGTCCACTAAATTAGCTGAATCAGAAGGCCCCGATCTCTGTTCCCCAACTGTGTGCTGATTTGCTGACCCTGATCAGTGGGGCTGGAGACCTCAGAGCAACGAAGGGTCTGAAGGAAACCTGAGGATGACCAATGGATGAAGAGGAGGGGGAAGACGAAGAGGAATTAGAGGAAGGGGAGGAGGAGTTATGAGAATGGAGTGGGACAGAACGCAGAGGTGAGGGAACAGTTGAACTCTCTGTGGACGGCTGTGCCAGTCTGTGAGGGTGTGATGAAACAGAGGGCATCCTGTGCACAGGAGATAATGCAGGGCTCAATAGTGCCCCCTGGTTTCCCAGTGGTGCCACACACAACGCTGGTGAGGGGTATGCCAGGAGAGTCGCAGCAGCATGAGGGGCCATGTCTCGGCGGCTGGCAGGAGGAAAGGGGGAAGAGGAGGCTGAGCTAGAAGAGGCACTGAGCTGAGGGAAGGAGCCCCAAGGCCAAGGCGGAAAGGCCAAGGAGGCTGGGCTCTGATGCAGAGGGTCAAGCTCACTGGCACACTGACTCAGATGGGACACCAACCGGGCACCAATAGGATCTGAAGAATCAGCACCATCCAGAGAGCTGAGGTATCTCACCACCTCACCCACACACTCACGAAATCCCAATGTTCTGTAGTCTACTGCCAGTGCACGAGCATCGAAATAACCTTCAAGGTAAAATCATCACATTTCAGTATACAGGTACTATCTCTTAATACATCTTGTGTTGGGTTTTTTTGTATTTTCTACATTTTTACTAAAGAAAAATGTTTAATCCACTCACCTTTTGAACCCATGGCATGCAACAATTTCAGATGATCCACTGTCATTTGAAGAATCTCAGCCTTCTCAAGTTTAGATGAACCCTAACCAGGAAAAGTGAATTCAATCTACTTTCATGCTTTTTACTTCCATGCACTGACTTAAACATTAAAGGTGCAGGTCATAATGTTTAAACATGGTTACCTATAATTAATCATAGACCCCCCCCCCCCCAAATTTTCCCCCCAATATGGTCACTTGCCAATTCCCGTGCACCAGCCAGCTCTTCTCTATCATACAACAGCTACTAACTGGAGAAGGTGAAGGTAATATCTGCTTCCTCTGAGACACATGAAGCCAGCCAACATCTTTTAAAAACTGTTGCTCAAGATTCATTCAGGACAATGTAACACACTTAGAGGAATGAGCTATCTATCCTCTTCCACATACATACATGAGATGCTATGTCACTGTGATTGACAGTGACAGAGACAGTATGCTGCCCCACCCACCCAGACAGCACAGACAGTTTTGCTCACCTGGCTCATGGCCACGGGTGGTTGTGGCACCATTGGGATTCAAACCTTTGATTTCCTAACAATAGGGCGAATTATTTTTTTGTTGTGGCACTCGGGAGCCATTTTTTGCTTTTCTGACCTGGAAATTAACTCTTGCCTTTTTAACTCAGCTCATAGGAAATGGATAGTTTTAATAGAGATGGTGGGGTCAGCTGGGGTGAAGGGGATGGCTTGTTAATGGTTTCATTGCAATAGCAATACACTTTGCAAGTACTTAGGCTCTAAATACAAACTAATGATATATCCAGCATTAGAGTACAACTTATCAAACTCATGAGTGTGTTGCATTAATGACTCTCGTACCTGTTTCTCAAAGGCGCTGGGCACGAGTCTCCTAAGCTCTGACAGACTATGGTTGATCCTGTCTCTGCGCCTCTTCTCAATTATCTACAGAAAGTGTTTGGATAGAAAAATAAAAAACCCTAATGCAACATTCTGCATGTCCTAAATATATCATTAATGTCTGAAACGTGTAAATGAGAAAAGCAGAGGAAGAATAGTAAGCTCACCCCTCTTCTCTTCTTGCGGGCTAGGATCTGTGAAGAACTGCCGGGAGACATGGAACCAATGACAGAACTGAGACAGCAAAACACAGGGAAAAGAGAGCAATAGAGAAAGAGAGAGCAAAAGAAAGACAGATTAAAGGCTTTGATGTCATTGCATATTGTTGTCATTATTGTGCTTAATACAATGCAGAAACATAGTTGCACATCATCAAACTCAATCTAATTTAATTCAAAGAACAGCGAGACACAGGAGCGCCTGGCTGATATGATACGCTTCTTGCATCTAAAAAAAAATCATATAAATTTTTTTTGAAGCCATGATGATTACATATCTGTAGGGCACGAGAGAAGAGTGGGATTTGCATGCACTTTGTCTTCTTCAATCCTCTGAAGGATCCCTCAGTGTGGATCTGGTTGCTTTGGCCTGCTAACTCTCTTCCAGAATCATTACACTATTTGTTTGCTTGTGTATTCCTGATGACTTAAACATACTTACTCTCATCTAAAGACCATAATTGATCAGAGACACGCTCATTATGTTATGACGTTTGATCTCTAAACTAAAACATAATGTGACGCCAGCACAGATATTTATTACTTCAGACACACATTCCTTACAGAGCACTAAACGTTTCCATGACTGTACATAATTTGCACATGTCAGTTTAAAGCCTAAAAACATGCACTTTTGAAAGTTCTTTATGGTGTGGTGCGTTTCAAAGGAAAAATTGAGAACAATTCTTAAATCTGTTCCTGATTTGTCTGCAAAGCTGTGACAGATATATATATATATATATGAGTATTTTACTGGGAAATACGCTACTCGTATTTTTCATATGAACTACATCCGGGACATTGAGTAACATATTTTTCATTGTCACTCGTGAGGATATCGATTAATTTTTTTTGAATAATTTGCTTGCTTTTTGTTTGTGAATGTGTCTATATAATAAAAGAAAATCACACACTGGCTTTAAGATATGAAGTTTATCTTCTTGTGTTGAAA
>JAOTRR010000031.1:6797628-6808694 GCA_028570945.1 Gogo arcuatus
AGAGAGAGAGAGAGAGAGAGAGAGAGAGAGAGAGAGAGAGAGAGAGAGAGGAGAGTGCAAGCAGGCAGTTGCACATAAAAGCCAATCCGTAAAAAGGTAGCTGGCGGTAAACCGGTGCGAGGCGTACTGGCTTTGCATGGGTACCTGAACACGCTCTGGAGGTCACTAGCACAAAAAGGATTGAGCTGGGTTAGAAAGACACATATATCACTGCATATATGTTTCCATTTCTCCCTGAAGAAGATACTGCGGGCTGGCTGTGCAATTCATAACAACTCAAAGCCAGACTACTAGGCTAAATAGTTGACTGACGACTGAGTTCCTGTGGTAAATGTTAGGTTTTATTTGGTTTGAATACTGCAGACTCACGTTATTGCTATATGTCATTATTTGGAATGTTTCTGATGTATACCTGTAGCAAAACTATGCAACCAGAAAGAGAGATGCTGCTAAATGGAGCGCACTGAGTGTGCTGAAAGCACTTTCTGTGCAGAAAGAAAGTGCTGAAAGAATCAAGTTTAAATGCAGGCAATGCCAAAACACACAAATGGTTAAAGGAAATGAAAACAACAAAAAAAAGCAACTATGCATTTTGGCCCAAACATAAAGTCACGCCTGGTTATGTGAAGCCGGTTCATTTTCTGTCTTAAAACAACCTACCGTTTACATTAACACATGAAAACACAGACACATGCTATTCATAGACACTCTTCAAAGGGGGTGTTAAAATGTAAATTTAAAAAATGCACGGTTGTGATGTTGATCTGAGAAACCCTGTTTTATTATAAAAAAAATAAAGCATTTTCAAATATGGTGTGCGTTCACCCACCCACCACCATCCAACAGGCCATCTGATCACACATCCATCCCATTAACTATTCACCCATCTGTCCATTCATCCATCCATTTCACTCAAATACACCTGAACAAAGCCAACAATCAGAGAGTTCAACAAGTGTGCAGGCTTCAGGCTGTGGCTCCTTTCACCCCTCACTGTATGCATGTTAAAGAGTGCATCAGAATGTCTTCTTAACGGTCTGAAAAAGGTTCCTGTGGGTTAAATAAATGAAGGAGTGAAGGAAACCACAGCGGACCAGTAAGCCGAGCGAACTTGTCAAGTAACTGCTACATTTCAGTAAATTGAGCTTTCAGCTCTCGCAGGTGAGCAATGGCTGAAAACTAAATCATAAAGGTCGTGTTACTACCTCTCCAGATGTGCAAACTGCAAGAGTCTCTTTAAGTTGTACTTTAAACAGAAACACTGAAATACCTGTGTAGATATTTCTGTTTAAATACCTTTAAACAGAAATACATACATACATACATATACATACATATACACACACACATATACATATATATATATGTGTGTGTGTGTGTGTGTGTGTGTGTATGTATGTATGTATGTATATATATATATATATATGTATGTATATATATAATATGTGATATACACGCACACAAAACACTCATACAAATATATGACACAGACATTCACACACATACTCAGTATGCACACATACCAACACACACGCTATCTGCTTGCACTAAGGCAAGATACAATATATGCATTTCTATACATGTTAATGTACAAAAAAGACATATAACACATTAATATAAGTGAAAAGTGAATGTGTGTTTGTGTGTGTGTGCATACTTATGCATACAAATACATACATGCATGCACTTCCACAAACATATGTATAGGACACCCTTGAACCAAAACACAGATTTCTGCATCCACAGTCACTCACGTGTGCGTTCTCTCTCCTCGTGGCATACTTTGGACAATCTCATGACTTCTGAAAACTTTCTGAAATCACACTTAAGCATCTCACTTTTAATCACATAAATGGCAATTGTTTCACCAGCTCTGCCTACGCTACAAAAAAAAAAAACAAAAACGGCTGCTGCTGTCTAGGCCTTTAGCTTGCCGTTTACTGGGGAGGCAGAGCTGTACAGACCCAAACAGAAAAGTGCTTCCTGGGAACAAATGCTATCTCTTGTATCTCTGCTTACTGCTCCACCTCATGTCACCTCTCACATTCATTCATTCTTTTCACAGATCAAGGCCCCTGGATCAGGGTGAACTGACTTTTCCACAGAGCGCTACATTCCACCATCACTCACATACAACATACTGTACAGTACTGTGTTCATTTTGAGACGTATTATAATAATAATAATAATAATAATAATAATAATAATAATAATAATAATAATAGACTAAATTGATTAAACTATCTATCAGCTGGTGAGAGTGACAGGTGTGTTAAGTGCTTCGATCACCTGTCCCTCCCTTCTCAGGTGACTTACTTTCACTTTCTCTCAAATAATAAACTCTTATTAAAATAAAAATGTCTATTTTTTGCTCAACATATAGCTCAAAAGTCAACCATCCTCAAACGCATACATAAAGAAAAACCCATTCTGTGTCTACATGACTGAAAGTGACCCTGATTGCAATGTGTACACATTCATCGCAAAAAAAAAAAAGACAGAAAGAGACAGAAAAAAAGAAGCAAAACTACAAAACAAAACAAACAAAATAAAACAGTTCAAGAGGTGAATATATAAAAGCAAACTCCTCCAGGTCTCCAGGTCTATTAGTATAGTTTTCTCGTTCCTAAGGAGCAACTGGCACTGTTAACGACATTACTTAATCTCTCTGTCTCAGTCGGCATGTACCTTAGCATCTTCTTTTCTATGATGAACTCTAAGGACTTAAACCCTCAATTTTATTTGTGATGGACTTCAGATTGTCTGTCGTCTATGTCTAAATATCAGATGAGACTGCTTGAGCAGGATGGCTGACATTATGTAAACTCCTGCAGCCAGTGGAGGAGTGATTTCCATCCTGCCTCCCTGAGCAATGTCATCCATGCCAACCTCCTTTTTTAAGCTCACACATGGATGGAGCTGGGACTAATGCACCACAAGCATCTAGTGCTGCTTCAGTAGGTGTCATTTAAAGTCACCCAAAACTTGCTTTGAAGAACCCTCGTGAAAATATTCAGATTCTATGAATATGCTAATTGGAGATACCACAATACACATACCCTTCCACTTCCCCTGGTAATCAAGTGTTGCATGGGCTTCATTTGCATATTAAAACATGATTGGCGTTTATATTTTATGATCCAATCAAACTAGACTGTTGCCTCAGGTTTACCCCTGTTTTTAAAAAAAGGCAGCAAAACCACCAGTTTGTGCACTGAAACAATTTTTTAAAATATTAAATTAAAATATTTTTTAAAGTTTAGAGTGACTTTAAATCGCCTCATATTGTATGTCATAATAGGACATAAAAATGTAAGGCTGAGAATATCATATTTTGTACCCCAGAGGGCTCAGAAGTCCTACATAAACCCACTTTCAACAACTTGACTGTCCCAAATTTACCCAACCAAACAAATTGCACTAATTGGTTGTATATATTCAATGCACCTATTCAATAATTATCTCTACTCATAAGGTGATACGTATATGCTGAGTTAATTTAACCTACAGTACAGTAATCTGGATAGAAAAATTTAGAGAAATCAATTTTGAAATGATATAAAAAGCAATATTCTGGAAAAAAAAAAGAACATTGTGAGGGTCATTTTTTTTCATTCAATTCAAAAACGACAAACAAGTCCAAAATGGCTTTCATTTGCCAATATTCGATCTGCCTTCAATGCTGATTTTAACCTCCTGAGGGATAAATGAAGGTCTGGGAAGAGTTGAGGGTGGTTCCTCTTCAGGCTTCTCGACTTTGCGACCTTCTGGGGCCGACCATCTCCGCTTTCGGCCTGTGGGTTTACTGATAGGTTTTGACTCTGAGGATAGTGGAATTCTACAGGCTCCTTTCTCCCCAAAACCTAGTTCTCCGTTTTCTTTGCTTGCCTGGGAGCTCACTCCTCCCTGCCTGCCACACTGTGCCAGTCCATTCTCGTGCTCCATGTGCCTTGCTGCCCTGCGTGTCCCTCCTGAGGGTGCTTTAAAAGGTGGTTTAAGAGGTGGCCCAAGACTGTTAGCATCGGAAATCTGCCCCTGACTCTTTTTCAAAGAGCCATTTTTCAAGTTTTTGAGAGTGAGGGAAATGCAGACATCACCCACAGCTAGCCTGGCGCATGGCAGTTCCAAGAGCTGAGTGGTCCGGTCTGGACAACAAGACGACCAGCCCTGACCAAACACAAAGAAAGGGTACTCCACCAGCACCTCCACATTCACCTGAGAGAGAGAGGAAAATAGAACACAGAAACCACAGATGTCGTTTACACAGTGCAACATGTCATGAATTAATTGATTTAGTAGATCGTGTTCAGCCTCATTGTTGAGCCAGCAGACTTTCTGTTTGAGTGGGAGACCAGAATCATAATTCACAGACAAATGAAACAGATTTTTCTCACAGCCCCCTCACTGCAGAACAGAAGGGAGATGAACTAAGGGATGACTCAATTCTGCCTTACGATCCCACACAAACAGCACAAAACAAAGGACCATGCGGAAACAGGCAACAGAATGAATGTGGTAAAATAACTAACATAGCAAACATGTATAACAATTCATTCCTGGGTTACGAGAACATGTAAACTATGACAAAGTATGATAAACATGATAATTACAATGAGCACTAAGTTGACCAAATTTTGAATATGAAAATATAGTAATCATAGGAATCAAGGTTATGGTAAAAATATAGCAACAAGCATATTTTTTAAACGTGAAAAAGATCAAACTAAAGTCATTGAGTTCTTACAAAATACAACATACAAGCTGTCTGCAATGCAAGGTAAAACAGTCATCCAGGTTTATAAAAAGAGCAAGCCCACCTGTGAACGATGCTCTCCCACCGCAAATTGGATAATAGCAGAGTTAGGTGTATGGCTGCTGTCAATGCGCTCCACAGTACTAGAGTCAATCTTCAATTCGCTGCTAATTTCTGCACTCTGAATAAAGTCCTCTGTCTTTAGGTCCTCCACACGCTTCAGCTCCCCATCAGCTAGTTGAATGATGGAACCCTTGGTGAAGTAGGGTGGTAAAGAGGGTGTGGAAGGTATAGGTGGAGTAGCTGGCAGGCTAGCAGTGGCTGGCAGGATAGGCAAGTGCAGTTGGGCCTGAACCACAGCACCTGTCGGGTGGGGGTAGGAGGCTGGTGTCTCAAAGGACTCGCCTTTGGGGGCTGCTGAGGTCACAAATGCATGGGGCAGTGCTGCAGCGAAAGTTGGTGTTGTAGATGTGGCAGTAGCTTCTGCTCCACTTACAGGGATAATAACAGGCTGAGTTCCTGGGATGAGCAAGTGTGGAGGCAGGCTGGTGTGGTAACTGAGAGGCTGTGGCTGCCCTGCACCTGCAATGTATCCAATAATGGGCTGATGAGCGGGGTAGAAGTTGGTGGATGTGAGACCAAGGGACAGTGGCTCGGTTGCACTATGTGTGGTATGGATAACTGCATGGGGTGAAAGTGTGGTAACTGCTGCCTTTAGCCCATCCACAGGTAGAGGGGGAGGTGGAAAGGGAAGAGAGGTGCTGGAGGGAGTGCGGGAAACTGGCTTGCCTGCACAGATGCCTCCTTTTTCAGCCGGGGCCAGAGGGGGAGGAAACTTGTCTAGATTTCCCCCTGGATCAGCACTGCTGGAGTTGTGACTGTTGGGAACTAGAACTAATGAGTTCCTCAAATTGGTGTTTTCCTGTGCGTACTCTGGTGGAAGCGTCATGTGCCGGGTCTCATAGTGGTCTCGCTGGTGGATGTGGTGATGCTGGGTGGATAAAGACCCTTTGGCTATACTGCTGACCTTGGATTCTGAGAGCTGGTTGAAGCGACGGCCCCTTTCTGGCTCACCGTTTAACATCTCTCTAGGTCTGCCATCTTCCTTTTTGGGCATGGCTCCATCTGAGTACTGAAGCAGGAGCTGAGAGGGCCCACTAAGTGCGAGTGTCTGTTGGAGATGAAGGGGAAGATGGCTTTGGGATGAGGATGCAGTACAAGGCACTACACTGAGTTGGGAGCTGGAAATATGTACATATTGGGTGGAATGGGGTTGAGGTATGCTGTCTGAAGTGAAAATTACTGGATCAGGTTTGGATGCTGGAGAATTGGTAGTGCCAGAGTAGGCTTCAGTGTGTCGTTGGGCGGACGTGGTGGTGGTGGCTGCAGGGGGCACAAGGGGAGAAATGTAGCTAGCATAGGGTGCTGCATATGAGGGGCTGATAAAGTGCAGGTTGGGGGGCATGGGTGAGTATTGGATGGTGCCCGCCTGTTGAGAAAGTGGTGAAGTGTACATAGCGGGGATTGTAGATGTTACAGTTGGAGCACGAATGGACTCGACAGTGGACACTGTTGGTTTGGACTGTGGGCCTTCGGCTTCTGCTGAGCTGCTGGTGTGCTGCTTGTTGCTCTCATGCCCGCTGGCCATGCTGGCAAGCCAAGCAACGTTCCCTCCACGCTGGCTCTCACTGGCAGGTGCCATTACCATGGGCCTATCCTCTGAGGGAAGGGTACTTGCTGGAATTTCACGTTTCTTTGGGGGCAAACACTCATTGCTTCGTTCTTGGTTGGACTTCATGATGAATGTATCTGCTGTACCTCTTTTTAAGGTGGTTTCTCCCTGTTATATCTTTCTTTAACACTCTTTCCCTCTGCACCTCTCTCTTGTTCTCTGCTTATGCCACCTGCTGATTGGCTGGTGCTGTAGGGGTAGTGGGGGTGGAGAGAAGACCAGGGGTGATGGGATCTTTTTCCTGTACTTAAGGCTGGATGGACACTGATCTCAATTGAAAGCAACAGAACACATGCCTGCTGTGGGAGAGTGCTTGCCACAATTCATGTGGAATCATTTCTCTCTGAAAGCAAGCCTCCAAGACTGCAGCAGAATCCTGCAGAACACACAGAAAGAAATATGCACACACTTTAGATACTCACGGGATAGAAGGTCTCCAGAATTTTAGAAAGCCTAATAAAAGACCAAAGCAAGGAGATCCCATAATCTCAGTAGCATTTCCACTGTATGGTTTTCGGCTAGCAATGTTTTTAAATGGATATTGTGTTTAGATTCAGTTGCAAAGGGATGAGAAAGATATCTCTTCCATATGCACACACTGTACACATCAGAGGGCACCCCCTGCAGGGGTAGATGGAGCACTCATGTGTCAGTATCAGTACTCCCCCTCCAACTGTTTCTCTCTCTCTCAACAGCCATACACAGTCATACACATATACAATTCAAATTTGCAGTACTGAATCCTATCCTATCCATAATTCATAAATGCTAATGAAAACAAACTGGTTCACAATGACCTTCACAAGGTGAACACAGTAAGCTGTGCTGCTAATTCAATGGCAGAACAGCTTATTCATGTTAGTTCCCATCCAATGAACTACAGAACATGCAGATCAACCACATAATCAGCCTTCAATCTTTCAGAGGTCTTGCACGTTTAGAAATCCTCCCTGTGCTTCATTGATTGCTCCCACTCCAGCTCTATTCACTTTGTCCAGCACTGGTTGGAGAGCTGTTCTGCATTTCAAACAGGGAGTTGATGATTTAAGAAGTGTCACAGTGCAACAAGAGACTCTGAGCACTGTCATAGACTGAATCTTTGTATGCAAGCGAACCCAGCGACCTATCCTATACACACCTTGACACAACTGCATCAAAAAAACCACACTGTAAAATATTGTTTGTTACCTAAGAATGCCTGAATTTAATAAGATTACATACTTCACAAACTTTTTCCCCACAACAGATATTCATCTCTACTGATTCTCAACTGATAAAAAAAAAGTACCGAAAGTCAACATCGACAGTGTGAACTCCTAAGGGTTTGTGGTGGCATTGAAGGGTTTCATAAATCTGTTATAAAAATGTCAGTGTCAACATTCTAACATTCTAATAATAAAAATAGTAAAGATCTTCACAAAATGAAAAGTAACAGATTTCAAGCAACAAGTTTTACCATTTATTGCAAAAATTTCAATTAATGTTAATGAATTTTTATACTGAAGAACAGAAACGTTGAAATTCTACCAATAATAAGAGAAATCAAGGCTAATACAAAACTTGACATTTAGCATATACCGTGAGGAGAAATAAGTATACAGACACTTTTGTTTTTGTTATTTAATATACTTCCAGTGCATACACCATATGGGCAAAAATATGTGGACACTTGACCATAACACCCATATGAGGGTCTTCCCCAAACTGTTGCCACAAAGGTGGAAGTGCACAATTGTCTAGAATGACTTTATATTCTGTAGTAATATGATTTCCCTTCAGTGGAAATAACCCAAACGTGTTCCAGCATGACAATGCCCGTGTGCACAAAGTGAGGTCCATAAAGACATGGTCTGCCAAGCCTGGTGTGTAAGAACTTGAGTGGCCTGTACAGAGCCTTTGGGATGAACCAGAATGCCAAAGGTTACATAAAAAATAAATCAAGTTCTAGATATAAATGCTGCAAAAAAGGCTTTGTGCAAATTGTACCTGGTGTCATTTTAAAAATGTTGCCATTGGTTGGGAAGATTTCACACAACAAGGAGCAATCACAAAAACAAGACTTTACAAAACAAGTAGCGAAGGTGAAGGAGCTTTAATTCTCAGGGACCACATTATAAAACAACACTTGTGTGTAGAAAAGCTTTCTAACCATGGCAAACACCTTAAACATCCCTGTTAGGACTACTGGCTTGATAATATGCAGGTCGACAGTTCACAAAAGTACAACTAATCATCCCTAGATAGTGGGATGTCCCATAGATAGGTGTGCCATACAAGGTTTCACAACGTGCTCTCAGACTGATGATAAAGAAGGTAAAAAAAACAACAAAAAAAAAAAACAGCAGTCACTCGAAAAGAGTTGCAGGATGATAAGCAACGAACTGCACCACCCACAATCATCTCGGTTTATACACCCTGCATAAAACTCCTCTGCTAAAAAGAACTACAAAGACGTGTTTAAAAGAAATTTAGCAAAAAAATATAGTCTTTTGGAAAAATATAGTCTAGTAACAGTAAAGCAAAGTAACGAGTAAAGTAAAAATAATGATAAAAAGAATTAATCTCTTCATGTTTGGAGATCTCCTGACTTGAATTTCATTGGGAGGATTTTGAAATTATAAGTCCATCAGAGGGATCATAACCTTGGGGAACTGAAGATGATTTGCAAAGAGGAATGGGTTAAAATGGAACCACAATCTTGCAAAAAGCAAATTATTTCTTTATCGTAGATGTCTCAAAGCTTTAACTGACAACAGCAGCAATAGCAATTACAAAAAAAACAAAAAGACAAAAACAAACAGTAAAAAGTATTACACTTGTGTAGTAGGTAAAGTTTTCTCGATATGACTTAATAGCAAAAGCTAGAGAAACAATTTTTAAAAGAAGAAAAATACAAAATTTGATAGATGATGAAGTGATGATTTTGAGATAAACTCTGCAAAACTGAAAAACTAGATACATAGCTGGCATATACACATGACTAAGCACCTTGCTGCATTTGGGGTCACTTGTATAATAAGACCAAAGCACTGTTGTAGTAACACTTATTTTTTTTCCCTCTTTTATTTTTCCCTTGCTGTCCAGATTATTCTTTCCTCAGGCAATTTTCAAGCATGCTAATGAATGAATTGTAATAACTGAGTTGGTGCAACTCTTTTATATTACAGTGTTCCTTTGTTGGTAGAGTAGCATATGGCGAATGTAATCATTTGAACTGGGATTAGGCATGTAAGATACAGTCACTATTCAGGAGCTAGAACTTAAGAACTACCTCTGGAAAGTATGAAAACAATAATCATTTAAATGCGCTGCTCTGCCAAATCTCTTTAGGTTGCATATCACATAATTACATCAGCAGTTCTTCATTTTAAACCCCGTGACCCACTCCATTGTGTGGTACTGAGTCTCCCACACATCAGATTTAGCTCTCGGATAGATGCTAATTAGCTGATGAGTTTATCAGCATATCACATGTGTTAGAGCAGAGAAAACACTAATCTGTTCTGTGGTGTGCAACGTGCACCCATAAGAGAAGAGCTGAGAACCATTCCTTTACACCAGCAAATACTTTCCTTGTGACTTCAGTGAAAGATAATAATAACACTAAAAAAGGAATGAGAAGAAGCAAAGGCGAGAAGAAGACAGATTTGGAAAGAAAGAGAAAGGGAAGCACATTCTGGCAAAGAAAAAAGAAAGCTATTTTTGCAACCTATTAATCTTTAGTTTATCACAGTTCTCTAACATTTTTAAGCTCAATTCTGATTAACAACATTGGTGGAATGAGTTATGGCAGTGTTGCAGTGGTAAAACATCATAAGTAACTAATGCAAAGCTCAAAAGCCTTCAAAAATGCCAAGTATATAAAACAGAGACAGCCGGATTTTCTTGGTTCTCCCATCACTGCTTTATTAGCATGTTAGCAGGTGCACCAGCGTTTCCCATATTTTGGTCATATTCTGACTTTAAAAGTGACACCCAGTACCAGGTGTTGTTTTCTATACATTTCCAAATGTTTGGTTGTTATACCTCACCATCAGTTGACATCCTAATCAGAAAAAAAAAGATATCTGTCTGCTTAAGAATGAGTCACTTCATCTGCTGTTTGGCTAGTTATACTGTAGGAACTGGGTTTGAGTTTAACTTAGCTGGCATGCTAAAAACATGGGTTCACTTGAAAGCATGGGTTTTAATGTAAAGCCGCATTATGAGAATTGTTCAGCTAAGACTAGTCCACTTTACAAAGTTGATGAAGTAAGCTAGCTAGGCCAGCTCAAGCAGATATCATTTGGCTTCACTTCCTTTTTATTTTACCATCACCTGCTTTAAGCACTTGCTACTACATGAAACAGTAATTTTACATTTTATTACTTACTTAACTGACAGTAATTAACATGAACACACCATGAACTTCAAATTTAGTACACCTTAACACTTGCATTAACTATATTTTTAATAATAAAACAAATAAGTCAAATAATGAACACCTACAGTTCCAGTCAAAAGTTTGGACACACCTTCTAATTCAAAGGTTTTTCTTTATTTTTATTAATTAAAAGACACTTCATGTCTTAAAGTAATGAT
>JAOTRR010000031.1:6863533-6877489 GCA_028570945.1 Gogo arcuatus
AAAATACAGAAAAGCCTATGAATGAGTAGGGGTGTACAAACTTTTGACTGGTACTATATTAATATAAACCTGTGATCTGAATTGCAGCTACACTACTGTCAGAGCTGCTGTAGAAAACAGAAAATTAATCAATACCTTCTGACTAATCAGAATGAAGAAATTAACAGCACTGTGATTTAATTAGTTTTATCTACGTAACTTCTAATTGTTGATTAAATTGATAAATCACAATTTGTTCTCTGAAAATAGTCCGATAACGGAAAAAATGTTAGAAATTGGAAACAATTTCATAAAAGTGTTCCAAAAACATGTTTAACATCAAAGTTTATTGATGGAAGTTGAGGTTTTCAGAACCTTTATGGATAAATATTAGTTTTAATTCATTAATCCTGCTCAATATAAAAATAACTGAATATCAGATTTCTTGTTCTTCTATCTTGGCTTTTATAATATGACAACAAGCAGTGAGTATGACCAACAACCTCCTGTGACATGTGAGCCAGCACACACATGGAAACAACCCAAATGTGACACGTTTCCCATCTTGCTACTCAGTAGGTACACAGGTTGCATGCAGCACCGCCTCATCCAGTATGCTGTGTTGTTTTTTTTTCCTGTAACCCTTCAGGCTGTTGAGGAACTTCTCCCACGTGATCAGCATCTAAGCTGTGATCTCGCCTCGTATTTTTAGCAACAAAGTAGCACCTCTCGGAGCTCACAGCTCTCTCACTCGGCGTGGAGGAGAGATTCCCGTTGCATGCGCAGTGGACACAGCGAATGTGTGCTGCAGGAGGAAGCGACGAACATTTACTGATTACTGTGTACTCAGCACCTGCTGTGCTCCACACTTTTTTTTACCATGAGTGCAGGTGTTTTTGATTTGGTGATTAATTACATCAGCGATGGGGAGCATCGGAAAGGTCGCAATACACCAAGGGACCAACGTGTCTATTCGGTTTCTGAAAGTGATCCAAAGGTATTGCACAATACAAAGTCAGGATATTGAAGTGCACTCATTTTCAAGACAAAGTATTACACAACAGCGTGGTCATTGGTTATCCAGCTCTGCTTGCTAAACCCTGTGTTATTAAGTGTCATCTGGATAGCGATGAGCACCAGGAGGTCTGGAGGAGCCCAAAACAAGACGGAGACTGCAATTTTCCCTCATCCCTGCAAGATGTGTGTGTGTGTGTGTGTGTGTGTTTGTGTGTGTGCGCACGTGTTCTCTCAATCTCTTGCCATTACAGCTCAGTCTCCTGTCTATGAATCTAACTTCCCTCTTACGCCTAATAAAAAACTCCACCCTGAAACACCTTAAATATGTTTATATTGAAATGTCTGAGATGTTGGTTGGTGGTTGAGTTTGTTGGTTAGGACTATATTTTCATGAGAAGTTACCGGTTGTGTGAAATCACAAGATGACACTGCCAGTGCAGGTACAAAGCAATTAATAGGAGGAAAAAAAACTCAGTGATTGAAACAAAAGAGTTTATATAAATTATAGTATAAACTCTGAATCCAAACCACTGACATTATGGAAATGTTGTGATTCAAATCATGAATATTAATGAGCATTAGGGTCTGCTTATGAATATTAATTGGTAGTAGGTGAAGATTTGAAAGGAAATGAAAGTAAGCAGTCTATTTATTTAAAAAAAATAGATAGGCAGGGTTTTCAGAATACAAATCAGTGGAGATGTTTCACAGACACACAAAGATGGTGGAATATAATACGTCAGCACCTATAAAAACCAAACCGAATAAACAACATCTCATTTAAACTAATTATAAAGACAGCGAGAGAAAACCTGGGCAAATAAGCCAATGACAGATTACATTAATATATGAAAGTGGGGGCGAGAGAGAGAGAGAGATTGATGTTTGCTGCCTTGGTCATAAAGTGCTCTGTATCCTTTCATGCATCTTAATAATTTTATTACAGACATGTTCCTTGCACCACCTCAGTTACACCATGAAGTACTGAATGTTCCCACTCAGTACTCTCCTGTCTCTTTCTGTGTAAATGAGCCTCAACTAAGCTTTTTCTGGACATAAGGGTGGTTATATCAGGGGCAGACCAGGGTTAAACAAGCCACCTGGGATTCTTCTCCATCAAGAACCAAGAGATGGTGCCATTTCTAAATGTACCTACAAGTGTGGGTTGGATGTGGTCCATTTGTCACCTGCCTTCTCAGTGACAGTGACAGTGACAGCAGCTTGTCCTACACGTTCGCCAAGGCTGTTATGATGGAAACATGCAGAAAACAACCAAAGAATAAAACAGGAGAAGAAATATATAGTCGACGGCACCTCATCTAGGTCTAAAGTGTGAGTCTTGCCATTATGCCACTCTGATAGGTGATGAAATGTGTGCTTTGAATAGCAAACTACATACAGCTGTGCCAATAAAGCTCAGGCAGGGCAGGGGGCCAGCACGGGAGTGAGGGATACTGAGATGGTTAGATAAAGTGTGCGATGGAGGACGGCAGTCAGTGAGTTATGTACGGCTGGAGACAGGGCTCGTGAGGAATGATGAAAGACAGAACATTTAAAATGTGAATATTGCACATGAGCATGTATTTTCAGGTCTGCATCCTCTCATTTTCTGTCCTCCCTCAAACAACATCTCTTGATACTTCCCAGTAATTTGTCATTACTTCTCCACTGATATGTCCTCCTCTCCAAAGCTGTCATTAATTACAGACTATCATGTACAGGGACATAGAGGACATCGTACATAGGGGACAAATTCAGGGAAAAAAAAACAAAAACAGTGGTTCTGTTATGTTGCAGGCATTTTGCTGGTATGGCTTCAGCTCCCAGGAGAGGTATCAAAATGTAGAATGTCATTGGTGGAGAGGGTGTACTAGGAAGGGGGGAGATGGAAAATACTAATAAATAAATAAATTAAAAAATTAAAAAATGACTATCAGATCTGTCAAAGACCTGCATTTTAACACTGGAGTATGCTGCTTCGAATTATCACTTAATAATACTCAAAAATAAAAAAAAGCAGTCTTCTAATTTTCCCAATAAAAACAGCAGATTAGTCAATCGATGTATGAATCTGGAATGATTGAAAGTTGAACTCTCCAATATTAACTGACACTCTCTGGAAGCCCCGCCTCCTTCCCTACATCCCACCAACTGGACAGGTTCTCAAAAAAAAAGAAAAAAAATGGGGAAAAAGCATCAATAGCCACTTTCATAATGGAGGAAATTTTCGAAGTTCTTAGAACTGTGGGAGGAAGTTCCCCCTTTTTCGTGTCCGCACTGCAGGGACCCAGAATGATCACAGTTCTTAGAATGCTGTTTTGAGTGCCTTTTTTTAGCTTCTACTTCAGGGTAGATACTCTCCCAGAGCAATAAGAACCATGAGTGACGTAAGTCCATGGCGATTGGTCGAACACGTGTCAATGCAGCACCAGCAACCAGCATTTTTAAAAATCCATGTAAAACGTTAGCCGTGTAAACAGCAGCTCTTAATGTTAGCATTAAGAAATGGAAAAAAGAAAAAAAAAAAAAAAACGGACAAATGGACCAACAGTGAAGTTCAGGCTTTATTGAGCGTATATGTGATTTAAGAAATACAGTACGATTTTGACGCATCTAAGCGAAATATAAAATTCTTCACTAGCATTTCCTGCTAACATCACGCTAGCAAGCCGGTTTACATCACTTCAGCATTCCTACTGGTGGTGTGAATGCAAACAGAAAAAAGCCCTCGAAGGTGTGTAGTTCTCGCGGGAGCTCCCAGGTGGGTAGTTATTCTCAAAAAGTCCCTAGAACTGTTTGGTCTGAAAGCACCCATTAAGTCTACCTTAGAGGGAAAAGTCACTTCAAATAAATACATTCTGACTGTTCACCTTTAACCTGATGGGAGTGGCCTCTTCCAGGATGACCCCGCCCCCATACACAGGGCACAAGTGCTCACTGAATGGTTTGATGAGGATGAAAATTACGTAAATCATGTCTTTGCAGTCACTATGGACTAGGTTCAAGTGAATCAAAAAATGTTTGTTATTAAATATTAAATGTTTAATGAACTGAGAAATATTATTGGTACAATCTAGATCTACTCCAACAACCTCCAGATAAAACAAAGTCCCACAAGGATTTAGGTTTCCTTATTTCCTTATTTTGGTTTTCTTTTTTGTATCATTCTTTTGGTGTGTGGCAATAATATTGATTACACTATAAAGGCACTGTATATCCTCTCAGCTGTAAGTTAGCTGTTGAGAAGCATTTAGAGCTTATATACGAGGCAAGAGAGGCAAATTTCACTTTAAATATTTCAACACTGTATAAAGATACGGCACTGCTGAAGTGTCTAATCACTGCAGCACAATGAGCCTGAGATACCATCGGAATAGCAAAAGGTTTGTGTATATCTTGGCAAATTGTCCACAGTCTGGCCATCGACATAGCAAAAAGACATTTCAACTACAGTGCAAAAAAAACCCTACTGCTGTGTAATAGTGCAGAACTACTCACAATCCTTTGTATTATGTTTTTACTGCTAATAAATGATCTAGGAACATATCTATACCGTCACCTTCATTAAGAACGCACTGATCTGGGCTCCTGAGTGGCACAACACAAAAGTGTTCATTCTGCTGTCAGAAGATCATGAGTTCAATTACCTGTGATTCGTGTCCCAGTGAACTGGTTCTCTCTTCCTACATCCTGGCACTCAGGAGAACAGACTCGGGCATGAAGAGAGACCCGTGACAGCATTTTAATAATTCAAACTCAGCACTCAGTTACACTGGAGCGAATCCTGGGACAAAAGGCTTATGACACATGAGTCACAGAAAAGATTTAGCATAGTCTGAAACTCCATCCAGACTAATTAAATCCTGTTTCAGTGACCAGCCTGATAAAGCATGTAAATGAGTATAGGAGTATAGGAGTAGGCGAAAGGACAAAAAAAAATCATGATTTTCAAAGGCATAAAGGCGTATAGTCTACAATATACTGTACAATATATATTACAACATGTAGGGTTGGGAAATTTCTAAGTAATACAGTAGTGTTCCATAAATAAAAACCTGCTACATACTTTATTTGCATGTATTATTTACAGAACAAAAATATTTAACGCTGAAAATTCTAACATTTTACAATTTTAAAAATGAAGTACCAAATTTTACATCGTACCAGCTGCATCCAGTCAGATATCCACAATATCTCTAAAATAATGTATTGTGTTCCACGCAGGAGCTCCACTGGAACCACGACTGCATGCTTGTATTTTTTCTTTATCGACATTCTGCATTTACTGTCTTCCGTATCTGTTTGAGGAATACTGACCAGGACAACTTACAAGACTAGGTCCAGAGACTGTTAGAAAAAAAAAAAAAAAACATCTACATATGCTCCGACTCACTCCAATTGGTCTGATCCAAAGATCCAAGAAATTAGCATGAGGATATGTTTTGATGGAGATGACAAAGCAGTTCTGTAAGTGGCTCTGGATAAGGCTGTGTGCCAAATGCTGGATGTGTAAATGTAGTTTTTCTGAATCATCCACTAACTCTGACTGCTGACCATCCGCTAAGTCTGAATCTGTTGTCTGGGACCAACCAGCACAGGATCAGCCTGATTGGTAATGAAGGCTATATTAGGAAGAAATGCTGTGGTGGTATAATATGACCCTGAGTTTAGCCAGGCAATCTGTTTTGAAGTGTGTGTTGACTTAGGCATGCAGTTTCTCTTGCTTGTTAGCAAACAGTAGACACCAAACACGTCTTGACCGATTAGCTGTATTCAGGGTAAGAGGAACATGGTGGACATTTCATTTCTAGCTGAACTGTACCTTTAAAGAGGTGTATAAGTTGGCTCAGCTACTCGGTCAGTAGCATTTAAGCATCTAACTATGAGCAACTGCTGTATTTGTACCTTGACAAGATGCAGGGAACATGCACTGACTCACTCTGCGTGCTGTGATGTCACATTTTTTGCTTTGATTACACTCTGGGTTTGTCTGTAGTACTCACAGTGTGTGCACGCACATGCGCGCGCACACACACACACACACACACACACACACACACACACACACACACAGCTTTTACTGCCAACGCATTCTAAAAATACCCGTCTCAAGAGCCCTCACTAGTTTGTGTGTGTGGGTGTGTGTGTGTAGTGTAGTGTGTGTGTATGTGAGAATGTACAAGGCTGAATCACTCAATCACAGAGAGACACTCTGCTGATCTCTGTATTCTATGTCATGTCTGCAGTGGGTCAGACAGAGAGAGAGAGAGAGAGAGAGAGAGATTAAAGATAAAGGAAATGAAAGCTAGTGCAAGACAAGTGCATGGCTGTAAAAAAAAAAAAAAGTTTAAAAAGTATTTTGATAATACAGATATGCATTTTGTAAGGGAAACACGAGACCGGTTGTGCCACTTCAGTCACTAATTCTAGAGGATGATAGCGAACATTGTACCTAGGGCTATATATAGAGTCGGTGACTTAAGTGCAAAAGTTACTTCAATATTTACGGTGGGAAAGTTCCTTGTGTTCAGACTCAGATTACGCATGTGCTTACGTTGGATTACTGGGTGTGCCATTTAGGTTATGCAAATCACCTGCATTTTCAAGTCAAACAGCATTTGCAATTTGAGTTACTAGCTGAAATTATGTTCTTTATGAAACAAAACAAAAAGGACAACTCACTCCCTTCTAAACTTCCTTGTGGACAAGACATGAGTAAACAAACCCCAATGAAATGAATAGAGGTTAATGTTAATACATCTGTTCTAATAATACCTTCATGACAGCACCTCTAGTGCATGTGGCTTTTCTTAAATCAACGGAAAGCATTTTTTAATTTTTTATACATCATCGGTAACCATTTTATCATAGTCAGGGTCATGGTGGATCTGCCAATTCCAGAAATAGTAGCTATGAGTTGGGAATACACATGGGATCAGATGCCAATCCATCACAGGGCATGTCCATGCATTCACATGCTCATTCACACCTAAGGGTAATTTAGAGTCGTCAATCCACTACCGGTATGTTTTAGGAAGATCGGAGGGAACCGGAGAACCCAGAGGAAAAGAGCATTTTGTACGTCAATTCCATGTATTAAAAACCCTGTCCATTCCTTATGATGCAGACAGACAGCAGACGACAGGAACAGAAGAAACCACAGACTGTGTAATGGGCAGGGGGAGAGAAAGTCATTGAAAGAGTGACAGAGAGAGCAGCTAAGCTTTTTTCCACTCAACAGAAGGCACTAAAGTCAATCAACTGTCAGTAACCGTCAATCAGCAAGCCCCATCAGTCTCAGTCAGGGAAGCCTTGAGCGATTGGCAGCATGTCAGGGAGACTGTGGGCGAGAAAGTCATTCACACAGTCCCACGCTGGCCATGTTCACACCGCCTTTTCCTTCACTCAACAGCATACGGCGTCTGGAGCACGTTTTTCTTTCTCACTCAGCTTTGTGCAAAAAAAAAAAAAAAAAAAAAAAAAAAAAAAAGCTCTCCTCTTGCCAGAGCCTTGCTGAATTCTTTCCCTCACTCGCTAAGACAAGGAATCTCCCTGACTCCATCTTTTATTCCATTCTCTCTGCAGCTATTTCCTGCTAGATCTTACATAACCACTCACTGGTCCATGTCTAAGGTTCAGTCAAAACAGTCCAGCGAAACAGCCTGGAATAATTAGCATGTATATATTTGCAACATTAACTTGACAAAGTCCAGGTACAGGTATGGTATGATGGTATGTCCTACTGCAAATACCAAATGTTTTATGTACAGGGTGCCATTTGAGACCTGCTAAAGGGTGTGCTGTATTCCATAATGTATACTGAAGGAGCATCTGATGGATACCGGGTAACTCATTTTGATTACAGGTAACCCAATTATGGGACAGCACTTTACATTTTTCCAAGTATGAGCATCAGATTCTCTCCTTATGGACAGTCTGATGAATATACTGTACACTGAACTGGCCAAAAATAACAGAATCTTCAGGTTATAATCTCATTATTGGACTGTACTTTCAACACAAGATTCTTAGCACTATGAGAGGAGTTTTGGAAAACATACAAACAAAGAGATTTTCAGAGCAAGTTACAGTAGTCACAAGTGGAAAAAAGTTTGTGAGGTTCACGTCTTTGGTGTAGGGGTCTAATGCAAGGACTGTATCTGTATCTGTATCTGTAATGCCTCAAATATACCTATCTCTATCTGTATTCTGACTTAAACCTGGAGTGGGTGTGGCCCAAACTGGAAATTTATTTTTAATTGAAGATGAATCCTACCACTGTGCTCCAGAAAACACTGGAAAAAACACAGAAATAGAAATGGTAGCATTGTTTTCTTGGTGTGTGAATTCTGGCTCTGATCATTCCTCAACCTCAGCTACATCACTCGAGTTCAAACTGGTATCAACTAGGGATGTGTGCAGAACCTTTGTTTTTTAAATTCTGCTCCCACAGTTGTTATGTATGTTTGTGCCTGTACGCAACATTTTCTAAAGAATTTAATCACTTCTATTTTCACAAAATATATGCAAACTAATAGTAATATCTCAGGATGAACAAATGAATACTATATGATCATGTTAATAAATATGGCCTTTTCAGATCTCCGCTGTGGTGACACACAGAGTCTCCGAGTTGTCGCAAGCTGTAGGACCATTTTCTCAATAGTCTTCCTCTACACTTATAGATTTAGAGTGTGGTACTCATTATCACAATACTGGTCTTTGCAATACTGATATTGTATAAGGATTCAATATGCAAATGAGCCCTTGAACACACCACAACTGTTTATTGAGTTCTTCTGACCAGTGGCCTATGTTCCATGTACGTTTTCTGTGGAGGATTAGATAAATCATGGCGTTGTCACGACCCAACAAAATGATGAACTCTTTTTGTCAGTCTTTAACCATAATGCATTGGGCTGACCAGTTTGTTTAAATATATTGCAAGACATATTGCAAACATAATGTATAGCAATATAATTGCAATAATGCTATTTCTGTTCATATCATGCAGCCCTAGCAACTTATTTATGAGCCTGGATACAGACAAATTTATTCAGAAATTGTTAGAATTTACAAGAGAAATGTGGTATTCGTGAAAATGCACTTAGGAAAAACATTTGTGCTCTGTGAGGGTATGTGAGTTTGTGTAAATTTACCTATAAAGAAACTCACTATTGTTAACTTTGACTGGCTTCAAATCTTATAACTGCCAATGAGTTACATCAATATTATTCAATTACAGTTATATCAATTACGCTGTCTGGTTTAAATAGCTCATTAATTTGAAATCCGCACAAATTAAATAAAAATTTGTGAAACTCAGTCATTTCATTTTAATATATTGAAAGAAAGCAATCCAAAAGAAATCCATAAATTAGGGCATACAGTATATTGTAAGACTTGCTATTCTTTTATCTCAGGTATAAATGAGATAAATGTAGGTCACTCTGGATAAAGGCACGTGCCAAATACCATAAATGTCAATGTAAATTTTGTCATTTTACATCTGTAAGCTATGGGTTTCTCTGATTCTCCAGCAGTATCTAAACCTTTTCTTTCCGTTTTTTCTTTTATAAATACAGGTCATTCATTCCCTGTTGCATCGTAATACCTATTCAGGCAGTTAGAAGTGGCTACATTAATAATCTCTAATCAGAAGACTGGGCTAAAGTAATGGGCCATTGTCTCCTCCAATGTTGATAACTGTATCTAGTTAAGAAACAAGTGAGAGTGTAAGAGCCCTTGCGGATTCACAGAGGCATATAAATCAGCACCACAAGAGCCACAGTTATTACATTCTCATCAGCATACCCCTGATGTATCTCCTCAGCAGTGGAGATAGACTAGAAAGAAAGGGAAAAATTATTCGATCAACAAGCGATGAAAGGAAAAGGAGACACCTTATGTGCTAGGTCAAAGTTCCTTAGAGTGAAGAAAGAGAGTAGGATGTCGAAATGAGAGGCATCAATATAAAACTCAGGTCCTCTGCTAAGGTCAAGGCTCCTGCTTGTATGTTCTGCATATTCATGGTTTTAAATAGTCCTGTGAGAGCAAGAACTGATCATTTCTTGAGTAGCGCCACGGAATAATGTATTAAAGACCGCACTGACAAAAATGGTAGTGTTGGCTTTTTTCAGTTGATCACATGCTAATTTCAAGCTTTGGAAACAAAAATGGTTTATGCACACAACTATAGGTCAACTGTGATCTTCCAACCTAAGACAATTATTCTTTCATTTATTCATCTTCGGTAATACTTTCATCCTGGTTGTCACAAATTCCTCCTCTCAGTGCATCCGAGAGCAACCGAAGCTTCTGATGTTCTCATGTCATTTTGTTTTACAGCATGTGCGTGTGTTTACATTGCCATGGGTATTTGTTTTGGTTTCTGTCTTGTCTTCGCCAATGACCTGGCATTTGTGTATTACCAGCTTGTGCCCATGTGTTGTGTGTTAAGCCCTTACTTAGTTTGTCTATGCCTTTTTGTCGTCTCATTGCAAACTCTTATCTTGCCCCTGTGTCATTAAGTCCAAGCTTTGTTTCCCAGTGTCCTGTTTCCTAGTTCTGTGACTTCCTGGTTTTAACCCTTGCTTATTTTCCTGTTTTCTGGTTTATTCAAGTTTAATGCTGTCTGCCTGAGTTTTGACCTACACTATGGACTTTGACTATGATATTCAGATTTGCCCTAATAAAAAGTTCACGCACTTGCGTCCTGCCTTCAATCACAGCACACTACCCTGGTGGAGATCATGGTGGATCCCAGGTATGCTAGCTGCGAGGCAGGAATATAACCTGGATGGGATGCCAGTTCATCACAGGGCACCATGCACACACACATTCACACCTAGTCAACCCCAAAGGAAGCACATGTGAAACTCCTCACAGACAGTAACAAATTATTCTGAACTCAGGATTGAACCAGGGACCTGGGCAATCTGAGAGGGCAAAGCTACCCACAGCATCACCGTGCCACACCTTCAATCTCATAATTAACTTTTCCACAATGTGCCCTTGGGAAAATTAGCTTATGAGTGTTTTATCTTTATGTAAACAAACCTATATAGTGTAATACTATTTCATAATCACCAGGCACTGATTTGATGCACATGCTATATGATAGTGATATATGATATATGCTATATGGTAATATGATCCTATCATATAGCATATGCATCAGATCAGTGCCTGGTGATTATGAAATTGTATTACACTATATAGGTTTGTTTACATAAAGATAAAACACTCATAAGCTAATTTTCCCAAGGGCATATTGTGGAGTTTTCTACCACTTATACGCACTGATATAATGCTGCAGCTGCAGATGGGGGATTATATAAGCAGGAGATATTAAAGATCATCACTCACTTTTGTATGTCTCATCACTAATGGCTAATGGAGACACACCTTGCAATGTCTGGGTGTTCTTAAAATCTACTCCTGACCTTCTGTGAGCTTCCACAGATATGAGAGTGGACTGTTAACTGGTTTGTACTGACTTTCATTGCAGTGAGGCAGGAACTGTGCACAAAGGAGCTCTTTCACAGACCAACTGGAAACAAGTCAATCGATTGAAATCCTGAGTATACAGATATCCAGCAAACTACACTCTGCACATATCTGCCTAGCTTTCTGCCTTTTAAAATATTCACACACACAAAGAAAAGATATTTCCCGTTCCAGTGACCCAAACAGCTATCACTAAGCTGAGAGATTTCCTAGTTTGGTACTCTAGAAAAGATTGCTTTCAAATTCAGTTCAAACACTTAAAATGCTTTTCAAGGATGTGTGCTTGAAACAGCAGCAAATGAAAGCAAATTCATCTAGTCAAAACAGGCACGGAGAGATACAAGTGCATCTGAATGACATGGCACACACATACAGAGCTGACCCTGTTCGTCAACAAGTATTTTAATGGATAGAGGGACACTTGCTCCTTTAGTAAAGATGTGAACAGCCCCTTTGTGAGAAGAAAACCTTCTCGCTCAGCACTCCGCAAGGCTTTGGTAATTACACACCAAATGAATAAATTCATAAGCCCTGGCACAGGTAATTAACTCATTGTTTAACAATTAGAGGCAGACAGAGAAAGGAAGAACAGAGATAGAAAGAGTAGGAGTGAGAGATTAAAAAAAAAAACAGTGATGATAAGTATGGAAAACAGAATGAGTATGCCGGGACTGAGAATTGGAAAAAGTGTTGGGGTGAAAGCCTGTGATTAAAATATCTTTCGATGTCAGTGCTATACTAGTTTTAGTAAGGGTGTGTATTTATGTGAGTGGTTTCTTTGAGAATGAGGGAATAACGGGACAGATTTGGTCACTAGGGTCATTAGGGTCACTGGAACTGTCTGTACCCAGTCAGTTTTGCTGTAAAAGTTACTGTAAGCTTTGGCCTGAGGGACAATCCTACAAGAAAACACATCAAGAATACACTACACAGACATTTTCCCTCAATAAGGTTGATATTCCAGATGTTTCCATTGTCTCTATACTTTTAACTATAAGAACTTAACAGCCAGCCTGTATTAGCTAGCTAATTCATTAGCTTTCCTCAGTGTCCATAATTCCCAGTTGCCTAGCAACACTGTTATTAAAAAATAATTTTAATTGTAGGAAGTCTTCCCCTAATAATTTACAAAGACTTCTGAGGGAAATGTTGATATTACTGAAGATTTTGTCTTGTTTCCACTTCCCAATAAAGAACTTAACAGCCAGGTGTTAGCTAGCTAATCTGATAGTCTTAGCCATTAGCTAACTTGTACTCAGTGTCCACATTTCTCAACTGATTAGCAAAATATTTAAAACAGTGTCATTTAAGTTTTGCAGATTTCTTTCTTAATAATTTACTCTCTTCTGAGGGAAATGTTTATATTCCTGATTGTTTTGTTTTCACTGTATCTATGCCTTTACATGACTAGTGGGGGGGGGCATAACCACAAGATGCTAGCTAGCTAATCAGTCTCAGCCTTAACTAGCTTAGCTTGGTATTGATAATTAAAGCAAAAAGTCTTCTCAAAACTTTAACAGTTTGAATGGTGAAAGTATTCACATTGCCTTTTCATGTCAAAGGAACAAATTCTGTTTGAACCTACAACAGCAACAATGGTTGTAAACATTAACATATATAGTATAACACCCAGAAAATCTGACAGATTGAATGTTTTAGGAAACAAAACTTAGTTTAGAAAACATTCAAGAACCGTAAGATTTATAATGAAGCAAACAATCTACTAAACTAAATTTGTCATCGTTTTTATCCTTACATTTCATGTGACATCACAATTTATACGTGCTGCCATTTTGAGGACTGAATAGGGGACTGACTACATCAATGTTATTGTGTCTGTGCATCATTAAGAAGATTAAGATCATTATTTTTATTTATACTGATAATCGACTGCCCTAAAAAACGTAACTACGTACAACTACAATACATCTTCAACAAGCTGCAGTGAAGTGTCACTGTCGTACTGCTTCCTAGATATGTTAGCTAGCTAGCTATGTTATGGGACTACTGGGAATTTTATCTGAGCAGCAAGCATGATTAACATTAGAGAAAGCTAGTTAGTTAGTTAGCTAATATCAAGTTACACTACCTATAATTTTTCTCTCCTGATGAAACACACTTTTATCCTTTACTCACCAAGATGTAAATGCTTTGAGGTATTCTACACTCTACAGTTTTCTGCCAGATAAAATGGAATCAGCAGTTCAGAGTAAAGTACACAAGGATCGCTTATTGTCTTGTGAAGTAGAGTGAGTATTTTTTAGCGTGTTGCGCAGCAAAGCCAGAATCTATGAACGTATGGAGATCGCAATACAAAAACCACGTAACTGCGCAACTGAAACTCTAGGATCCTCAAACTTGCTGACACCAACAGGGTATGAGTGATCCATTAAATAATGAAACTAGAAGGGCACTCGGTAGAGTGCATACCTCCGCCAAGCCACATATTAT
>JAOTRR010000031.1:7037669-7047934 GCA_028570945.1 Gogo arcuatus
TATATATTTGCTTATTTAAATCCAAATGGCGACTTTTTTTTGGCCGGGCAGTGTATATGGCTCTGCTTTTTTATGTCCAGTGCCTACGGTTATCATGATGCCAAGAGTCTCAGCAGGTGAACTATAGAGACATCTTGATGATTTTCTTATGTTTCTGAGCCATTCAGCCACCTGGCCATAAAAAGGCTACCAGTAATAGAATAATTATTTTAAATATAACAGTTACTATATTTATTCTGACGCTGGTAGGATTTATCCATAAGTGACTCCAGGCCTGACAGAGCACAAGGCCACTTTCATGAAAAGACGATTTGTTCACAGGTACAATGTTCAGACAATGTGTATGCATATTATTTATCTCATTTCATTACTAATTTTAATGAGCTGTAAATTACATGCAAACAACATGCAGTTAAAATCTGGTAAATTACATTTTTGACTTGGCCTTTCATAGAAAACACTGGACACAATCTCAAAAAAAAAAATTTAATCCTCACCATTTTGTCCTCAAGGCCTACCAATTCCTTCAGTTATGCCAAAACATGAAACCACATAACATGGACCTACATGCAGATTTTGCAGATGACCATCATTGCAGTGTATGATCACAGGCTTGGATGCCAGATGGCCTGACTCAATGAATGACTCCAGAATATTTTAGGAGTCTGTGTAATGTGTTATTTCAGGAATGAATTACAATAGAAAACGTATTAGTAGGAGGGTTACAACTGTCAGGCGTTTTTGATGATCCACTATCGTGACCTTGTTTTAAATGATCCAAATCATAACCAGAGTGAAGACTATGATGAGTTTTGGTATCATCCAGGCACAATTTAACTTGATTTATTCCTGACAGACACATTTGTCTCTGCGTGTTTTGTGCTTCACGACATAGCTGCCCTGAAAAACATGAACCTTTATCTCATTGATAAAGTGAAAACACTATGGCAGATCTTTACATAAAACAGAGTTACACTAAAGTAACTTATGTAAATCCTATTGAAATAGTTCCATATGAGTGTCATCCCTTAATCAGACAGCTGGGATAATACAAACTCTTAAGTCATGCACTGAATAGAGCCATTTGTTATCCAAACTTATCATTATACAACAGCGAACAAAATAATCAGCTAAATGCAAGTAGATATGTATTATGTATTGGCATATTTGTAGGACTGTCCTTATTGGCAAGCCTAGTAGATAGAACAATGAGAATTTATATATTTTTATTATTGTGTTGAAACGTTGGTATCAGATGTCAGTATATATCACTGAATAACTGTAACCAGGGGCACCACTGCAGGGGGAAAGTAGTGGAACTGCTTATTGATGGCTCCTAAGTGGAAGATGTCCACAAGGGGCCTGAATTAATAACTAAGCATTTTTAGAGATGGAAAGGGGGCCAGCAGAGACTCCATCTGCACAGGAACCAGAAATGTGTGGAACGACCGCCAGCTTCAATATTCCAGCAGTCAAATACAGTCAGCAGTCATACACAGCTGAGGTAACGTGAAATTCCTAAACACTATAAGATTCTGTGAATATCCTGCCATACAATATTGTCTACAGTTCATGGAAATATTAAAAGGGTGTCACAGTAACACAGTGTTGCTGTGTTACAGCTCCAGGGTCTCCAGTTTGATTCCTGATCTCGGGTTACTGTCTGTACAGAGTTTCACAAGATCTCCTTGTGCCTGCATGGGTTTCCTCTGGGTTATCTAGTTTCCTCCAACCTCCCAAAAACATGCCAGGAGGTGAACTGGCTATGCTAAATTTCCTATAGGTATGAATGAGTGTGTGTCCTGCATCTCTTCCTGGGTGGATTTCCACTTTTGTGCCATGAGGTCCCAGGAAAGGCTTGAGATCCACTGTGACCCTGATCATGAATGAAGCACTTGTTGACAATGAATGAATGATTAAAACCATAAGCTATCCTGAAACCTATATGTCTTCCTCATCATGCACATTGTGAGTGCAGGATAACTGCTACACCTCAAATAAAACTCAGTGTGTTCATTTACAGTAGGCCTATGTACTATATTAATTTGTCAGTCAATTCAGAAAGCTTGCTCTCTTGCACTAGCACTGAGACAGCACATGATTGTTGTGAAGGTTTTGTAGGGTGAATGAAGGTAAGTTTATTTCTGTCTTGATTGTTGATTCCTAAAACAGCTATCTTCCTATAAATCACCAAAATTGCTGGCTATAATGTACCCTTAGATAAATGTTTACACTAACATGATGTGCATATCATTATATTATCAGCATGCTATTGACTGGACACTGTATAATGATATGCCTGCTGAAATATTTTGCAAATGTTTGGTAGTGGCTTCATGCCACATACTCACCTTCTCTTCTATCCAGTACGTGTAGTGTCTTTTCTCCCTCCCTTCTCCGGCATTTCGTCATTGTTTTGAACAGTGCTCCCTTTCCCCCCCTCTGTGGTTGCATGCAAAACCGCGTACCATTTAGGCTAGTAATCATATGGTTGTATGCGGTTTGAGACGCACCCTAAGCAGGATGCCAGGGTTACATCCGGGAACCTTTCAGTATACCCTGGCATGAGATGTTGAATAACACTAACAGTGAGGTAAGGGTCAGTGCGTGGAGCGCACTCTGGTTGGAAAGCGGCCCATTTTTCAGGAGGGAAGATGATGCAGGGAGGAGAGGAGAAGAGAAGAGAGGAGAGGAGAGCAGAAAGACGCGGAGGCGTGTACGCTGCTAGCCAATAGGAGCGCAGATTCCGGCGCGAGAGCGCACATGTTTACAGCGCGCGCTCCGCCGGTAGAGGCTGCGGGCTCGGGGAAAGAAGACCGGCACGGAACGGAGTTGCACTCGATTCATTCCGGATTTAGGCGACAGGCATCGAGGCGACTGCTCTGTGTCTTGGTGAAAGCTTTTTATTCAGGGCTCCTCACTCGGTTTTTATATATAAACTATAACCAGTCTTCGCTTTTGCTTTGTTGAACCTCTACAGACGTGTTCCGTCCGAGGCGCGCGCGCCGCCGTGCCGTGTTTTGTGCGCGTCTCTGCGAAGAAAACAAACAGCCCTACAAAAAAAAAAGATCCTCGCCGGTCAGATAGTGAGAGATCGGTGTCGTATGTCCGACCTACACTTGGCACTTAGCACATTTAGCTTTATTTAGGTGAATAAATATGCATTTTTTTGAACATCCTGATTAAACAGTGGAACGCGCGCGACTGAGCCTGAAATGTCTGAACATGCATTCTCGGGCTCGTTACGCATTTGCAGAGCTCGCGCCGTTACAGGTTTGTCATTTTGACTAAGACGTTTTTCATTTATAAAAGACAGCATTTTTTAAAAATTATTATTATTGAGATTTTAGATCTCAGTGATCGCTCGAGTCATGCACGCCCGGCGCCTGGTGAAGCGCTCACTGATCGGTAGCCGCGTGTACGCGCCCGGCTCGGGAGCGGCGGCGGGGGAGGCGGGAGAGCGCGAGCGCGAGATCAGAGACGCACCGGTACCGAGCGGACACACAGAGGAAGAAGCTGTCAAGGGAGCAAGGAAGCCAAGCTTGAAGGTGTGTTCAGGGAGGGGGTCTACATCTGTGTGTGTGTGTGTGTGTGTGTGTGTGTGTGTGTGTGTGTGTGTGTGTTGCAGAGGATGTTTTTGTTTTTGTTTTTGTTTTGGACCCCACCGTCTTCTATGTCGGTCACCACCACCACCACCACCACCACCATCATCATCATCATCATCATCACCGACTTTGCTGAGCGCAAACAATGAGAGTGCATGTTGTTTACAGTGCAGTGAGCTATTAAATGCACATTAAATGTTCATATCACATGCATACTTAATGCATAATGTCTTTTAGGTGTATAACATTCTATTAAACCATGTTATTGCAGCACAGACGTGATTAAGCCTGCGCGTTGTTTTTGTTTGACCTGTTGTGGCGCATAAGTATGGCGAAACCAGCCCGCTCTGCAGCATTCTGCACACTGCGAGAGAGAGAGAGAGAGAGAGAGAGAGAGAGAGAGAGAGAGTGTGTGCATTGGTTCATGACAACCTCCATTCTGTCCTTCCTCCTCCTCCTCCTCCCTCCCCAGCCGGCTGTTTATACATTTCTTTATTGCCTTTATAGTCTTATCTAATCCATTGTTGCTGCATTCTGCATGCATTGTGGCCATGGTTTAATCACCTGTTTATAATAAATTAATCATGGCTAAAAAATCATGGCCAAGTTATCTATTCTCAGTAATGCATTATTCACTCAGGAATAAGATGGTGCTTCATTTAGACTTGATATCTAAACAAAGCTTTTTCAATCCCCTCACGTAATTTAATGACGTCAGTCAGCTTCAATTTGCATGAAGTTGCATGAAAACACAGATGATGAAAATATAAAAATAAAAATAGCTCACAGAAAAACAGGACAGCAACACAAGCTGTTGTACATCTGCCATTGACTGAAAGAGCTTTTCAAATTTCATGGTTGATCTAGTAGAATGGCTGTGTACAGTATATGTGGTGTTTGTACTGTATATTATTTTCAGGGCAGCACTGTTACACCCTGACCCAACCAGCGAATTACTGTTAAGTACTAAGATATTTGCTTAGGCCTTGCAGTGAAGTGTGACTATCAGAGCTGTGTCCCATTAAGAGAGCCAAAAAAGTTGAACTGCCAACAAGGAGGGTGTGTCTGGATATGAACCTCAGGTGGGGCAGATCACAGCTGAGCAGTTGGTGAAATAAAGTTTCTCAGACTGGACAAGTGTTGAATCTGTGGTCCTTGGCACACTGCCAGGATTCCTAATGGTGCCCTATTTAGCTTGAGGGAATGCCACTTGTTGACTTGTTGTAGGGAGGGGCTTTATGTGCGAGCCCTGAGGACAAAGGCAGGACAAAGGAGTTTTTCTTCATTCCATTTCTCTAATGCCATTTAATGGTCCGAGTGAATCAATGCTTTCTGTGGCATTATGTGATATAGAGCTGAGTGCCGTCCGTGTAGCATGGTGTCCTGCATAGACTCGCTCATGATTGATGACTGATTGGTCTGAGACAGGCAGTAGAGGTGCTCTTGGTGTTTACTACAGTCCTTGAAGTGCTTTTAAAGGCTGATTAACCACAGATTGTAACCCATTGCAAGACACGGCTCGACTCAGGAGGAGAAATGAACGTCTCGCTGCAAGTTTCAAGTGGTTCTTTGTTTCAAGAGAGCAGAGCAGGAGCAGGGAACATGGCAATCACTGACCGGGGTTAAATCTGTTTTCCCCCTAGTGAAGCGTAATACAGTAGCTGTGCAGCATGTGAGCTGCTGTGAAGTAACCACAGAGGCAGGGCGCAGAGTGGGGGGATGTTTTCCTTGTGTTTAATCCAATCAAATAATGGAACCCTCGTGCTCGCCAATCCAATTAATTTTATAGAATTATGATATGCTTAATTTGGTCGAAGCCCCCAAACTGTTTGGATGGATGAATTGTGTCCCTGCACACTGGCTTATGAATTACTTGATTTTAAAAAATGTTATTATAACTCATAGGCATATTTGTTTCACTGTGTCACCCTGAGAGTAGCTGCTTAAAGCACACGTCCATCAGAGCAAGATAAGGAGCCGTGCAGTGTACTACATTTAAATGTGAATAGAAACAATACTTTGCAATACTGTTTGAGGTATAAAAGACTAAGAGGCAGGACTGCGTACTAAAGGTCAAGACATGATTAATTTGAAGTATAATTGTGCTAAATCTGTGGAGGGTGAAGGATAATTTATTCAAATGAAACATATGAAAGTACAATATAATGTCTGTTCTGGCAACATAATTCTACTAATAATTCTTTGTTCAGTTCAGTAATTCACCTGTTTTTAACTTTTAATAGAAATAAAAGTGTAATGTGCATGATGAACAGGGTGAAGTAAAGCTTTCTGAAGTAAAGCTGATTGTGTTAGTAAGCAGGTTTCTAGAGAGAGGCTGCTAAAGGAACAGCTGTTTATAGCTGTTATAATGAAACTGATACAGAAAAACAGGAACTAACTTGTTTCATGGATGTTGCATAACATTAAATGTAACTATAAATGTATACAAATTGTTAGCGTTGACAAATTGCTGTGGTATAAGAGGGATGAAACACTTTGGGATGTGTAAAATAGGAAAATAATCAACTTCGGGGTGGTAACCGTAACTCCACTGTTAACCCTGACTGTAACACTATGGTGTCGTTGAGTATTTTTCCCATAACAGCATATCCCAAAGTGTTATATTCCTTAGAACATAATACACTTTTAAATGTTGTTGGTTTTGTCAGAGATTAGTGCTTTTAACTCCATTATTACTCACTGATTAAAATGTTAAAATGTATGTTTGTATCAGTTGTTTCATTTTCCCTCCTTTTCCTAAATGAATATGTACATTTTTTGTAAATATAAATATAAATATAAATATTTGAGAATCACTTTTTATCGTAAAGTTGCACTCATTTGTTATGCTATTATGAGAGTTGTTAGATATTATCATGGCTCGTGCATCTGCTGTTGTAAAATGTTGTAATGTGACATTTTTGCTGTGCAATTGACCCACCCTTAGCGAGGAGCTTGCTTAGTTTAATTATAGAAAGTAATGTTTCATCTGATGGGAAACTACTGTACATTAATAAAACAGTTTGTTGCAATTTCATGTTATTAGTTGCTTCATTTCTATATGATTTTGGATGTTGCAAAAATCTTTCATCTTTCATGCAGTGTCCACATTATGGATATTTTTGAACACTTTTTTTTCTGTGCATTTTGGGCTTCCATTAACGCAAAAACGTTGTTTTGGGTCACTGATAATGAAGTGTTTTTTTTTTGAAAACACCCTCAAAGGTGAAAAAACCCCTCAATTTTCACTGTTTTCCTGCAGACAGGAAAAATGTATGTATTTGAAAACACTGACACCACATTTGTTACAGATTTGCGTCATGTTATGAATGTACTAGCACTTTGTTTCTAATGACTGGTTGTTAGTTTGTGGTCTGAAGTTTCCTATTTTATTTTAATGTTTAAATTTTTAAATGTTTAAATTTGTTTCATTCTTACTCCATTGTATTAATTATCACCACCTACTGGGCTGCTGTGCGTATTGTTTTTGCGTTTTCTTTGCGGATGGAGTTTGAAAATGCTGTTCATATGGACAGAAATCTTTTTGAGTATAGAGGGTTCAGATGTCTGTATACATATGGACTTAATGCTTGTATTATGTGCACAGAGTAATCGGATACTTAGCTAGTGGTAGATAATAATCAGTATGTTGTGGTATTTGTATTGAGCATCTCTTCAGCATGTTGTAGTCAAGATAAATATTAGAGATGTAGAGTTATACTGTATGTAGCATATGAGTACAGCATGAGCAGGCATGTTCATCTGCATATAAACATAGCCACCAGGGATTTCTTTGCAATGGAGGAAGTACTAGTGCAAACAGATTTAATCTTCCTGTGTGAGATGTACAGAGATCTGCACAGAGATCTGCACAGATCCTGTACATCAGAGAGTCCAGTGTTTGTGGATAAGATTACACACTCCTTCTCCTCACCATACAAACTGAACGGAAACACCTTGGCTCCAGTCTAAGTATTGATGCAGTTATTAAATACGAACAGGCTAATCGCTGTTGTGCATCCGCTGTTGTGTGTCTGTATCAGTCTCATATTTGCAAACACACTGTAGGTGGTGTTACATGTTGCTATTGATGTAAATAAGACTCTTCTGACCCTTAGCACCAGTCAGAGGTGAGAATGTTTAGATGCCTTTTTTCCATTGCTCAAAGTACCAGAAATTTTGGCACCAGAGAACTGAAAATGTGCTTTTTTTTTCTTTTTCTTTTTTTTTTAGCTTCCAGTTGTATGGTTTTGGTAACTGGTGAAGCTACCAACTAACAGTACTTGGGGTGGAGCTAGCACAACTGCACCTTCCTGATTGGCTGTGTATAAAGTAGCGATGTAACTTGATACAAATAGATTATTAAGAATGAACAGATGTGGGGTTTTTTTCCATCAGTAGTTTAGCCCGAGCTAAACACTGCCTTACTGAGCTCCAAAATAAAAAACATATTTCTAACATACAGTACGTCTATACAAACTGGCCCACAATTCACTAAATTATTTGTAAATTTATTTGTAAAGCTGCCATTCTATATAACCCACACAGACCACACACTGTGCACGGTGAAGAACCTCTCTGCTTCATCATTCTTCATCTTTATTCAGTGAAAATCTTATTGTAATGAAATGCCACTGAAAGGACCCTATTTTGACTTGCAGCAGCACCGTAGTGTGGACCTTTTCTGATCTTTCTGAAATATAACAAACACAAAACAACTGAAGTAAATCTTGCTAGAATTTTCCACAGGGTGCTTGTTTGAGACCACTTATGAACTGAGTAACTGAGGTTGAATGGAGTTATATTCTACAAAAATTTGTGAATTGAAATCAAAGGAAATCACTTCTTTTTCCAGCATAACTGTTTTGTTTTCCAGTGGTTTCAGGATATAGTGGTAGGAGTCACATTAAAAAAAAAAAATCCCCTTCAAGGTTAGGCCACACCCACTTCCGGTCCAGATACAGATACAGAGCGTGGCATTTCATTACACCTCTAGTATAAAGCACTACAAAACATGCAGCAGCAAACATGACAAACACTGGTGGTGTGCTGATGATGTTTGTGTTTTCAGAAGCCTCATTTTACTGTTTTACTTCTCAGCCTGCATAAAATGTGTAATATAAAAAAAAACATACTTGCACAATCAAGCATTTTTACTTCCAAACAGTGTAACAGATCAGAAAAAAAATTTCCGATGATATGATTGTCTGACTTCATGGAGCTTTCTACAGAATTAATAATGTCCTTACAATGTTATTTTTATTTAATCCTATTTAAACCCTATTTATTATCAACAATTAGTTGCAATTAAATGCATTTTAATTTTGTTGTTGTGCAGATTCTTTCTTTTACTCTTATCGTGTTGACTGTTCCATTTCTTGGTGGGAAATCACCTACAATCCACTGCGTTCACTTGGGACCGGTTCTTGTTTTTGAACGTGTATGAAAAAAAGTTGTAGAATAATGTTTTCCAACAATCAGTGGGCTGTGTGTGTTTTTTCTTGGCAGAGTTTGTGTAACGGTGGGCAGCGTGACGTGCCAGTACTGGGTCAGAACGGTGGCACACAGAAAAGCGAGAACACCAACGGGGTGGAGGAGCTGCGGGCACCGGAGCACAGACGAACAGGCCGGACGCTAGACATGGAGAAGGACAACACACGCTCCGTGTCGCTACTCGAGCAGAAACGCAAGGTCGTCTCGTCCAGCATCGACGTGCCACATGCCAGGTAGGACTGCAGTGCATAAGCAGTGACACACACTGGCAGAAATAAAAAGTGTCAGTAACGTGTGTGTGTTGTATTGTGCTTCTTTTTCAGCTTTCAGCATTGAAAATTAGAAATGAGAAACATTTTATTATTGTTATTATTATTACTCATATTATTTGTCCAATATAAAGAAATGTTTTACAGATAGAGCAAAGCCATATCTTATGGGGATTTAGGGATAAAGGAACTCACAGAATATCAAACAATCACAGTCTTTAAAATATTAGACTATACAGTAAACATTATAGTCAGTATACATACAGTATATTATGCGTATTGGTTGGGTTTACAGCAGAAAGATAATGTCTATATTTGTGACTGAATATGATCATGAATCCTGATCGCATACATTTTATAAACACCCACATCTACCAAGAGACCTTTGAATGACATGCTACTCTATGTGATTATTTTTAGGATAGTCCGTGTGCTGAAACACAATAGCCTCTTTCCTTGGTTTATAATAACAAAACATAATAATAGAGGTAATAATGAGTTTGAGGATATTCTAAATATAAATTCCCAGCACACAACCCTAACCTTAACCTTAACCCTAACCCTAACAGCACCTCAGTCTAAACAGTCTAACCCCGACTTGTGGTACAAGAAGGAATCTGTCATTTAAATTATTACATATTACATTAGTCAAGTTTTACTAAACTGAATTATTTTGTTTGTAACATAGTGCTTGAATTGAAGGTTTATATTCATTTTGTATAACTGCAGCTCTGATAGGTGGAAGGCAAATCCTAGGTGTATATTAATGCACTCATTCTTAATACGTTTGTCATTATGGTATGAATTAAAACAGGGACTTTTATGGTGGAATGGCATGAACAGATTTAAAGGGGACATATTATGAAAAACTCACTTTTTCAGTGCTTGTGTACATACA
>JAOTRR010000031.1:7070464-7081989 GCA_028570945.1 Gogo arcuatus
TACTTTAAGACATGAAGTGTCTTTTAATTCATAAAAATAAAGAAAAAACATTGAAATTGAAGATGTGTCCAAACTTTTGACTGGTACTGTACATGCAGAAAAAATTTTTACCTACAGAATAAATGTCTTTTTTATGATGTTACATTGTGATCACTCTCCAGTGTGTGCCATATGTTTGTGTTTTTCACGTTTTATCTCCCTATGAGACTTCATCTGTTCAGCACTTCGACACAGAAAGATCCTTGTCAGGGAGCCATATTGTCTCTGTTCTTTCTTGAGTGTGAGCTCACTGTGGGAAATGAGAGTAGGACTTTGTTTTGTGCCGCACTGGAAATGTACTGTTCCGATTGCACTTAGCTTTCTTACATCAAAGAGGAGTGCCACAATACGAGAACAGGGTAGAAAGCAAAAAAAAAATGCAGCATGCGTTGTGGCTAAAGCTATAAATAGAAGAGGCTCAGCCAGAATAGGGCTGTGTTTTGTCTATATGCAGATATACATGCAAACACAGGAATTGAACACTAAAGTGAAATAATTGGTTTGACTCAGCCCTGGTCTTCATCTGCAAGCCAGCTTTTAGCCACACAGTTTATCTTTACTAGGGACTTTACTCTGTGTGTTTTTGAGAGTGAGAGGCAGTCTTTGGCAAGTTGCCAGTCCTTGAGACCACCAGCCAGCCTCCAGTATTCACATGATGACCGATAATAACCTCGGATCAGGGCCAGGCTACAGCCAGCAGATTAACGTTAGGCGAGGAAAGAGGAAGCACAAAGCGAAGCCTCCAAGAGCAACAAACCACTTGTGTTCATGCTTGAACATGCCTAGCGAAGCCTGCAGTAATGTAAGTTAATCAGTAATGAATACATTAATCTTTGCTTTAACCAGGCCCGATAGAGGCGAGTGATACTTTGGATTAATTATTCTCCCCATGGAGCCATTTTCTAGTCCAGATTCAGGCTGGTTTGGAATAATGTTACCTCACTACTTAATAAGGAAGAACAGTGATGCTTTGATGTGGTTCTTGTATGGTAGTTATGATGTTATATGAGACTTTCAACATAAGTGCAGCGTCTTTCATCATCTAATGCACATATGGGTAAAGAGCATTAAGACATAGCACAGAAATGGATTAAGTTCTCACACTGGGGAATAGCTCATATGCTCTAATGGGAGGTGTAATTAGAGACTGATCATCAGGTCTTCTCAAGGGGACATGAGGTTTGATCCTCGGGGACCTGGACAGCCAAGAACTTAATATTTTTTGAAATTCTGGATTATATCATGCTATACACATTTTTATGGAGAATGTGGTCTGAAAATGTATACCAAACAACTCTGTTCTGTTAAATTTAAATTCAAATTCATAAGTTCAGATATCATGTACAAATTCTGACTGATGCTTACTTTAAAAGTCACGCAAACTTTAATGAAACAACCCAGATAACAATTTTACAAATAGTTTAGTGGCAGTAGAAAAAAATATCTAGTTCTGAATTTCCTATTTAAAAGATCCATATTTTTTCAATTATCAGTGTTAGATTCTGATTTATCCTGGCGTTTTTTAAGCAGAATATTTAATAGCCAGGATGCTATCTTACTAGTGTAACCACACAACTTGGTGAAAGTTTTGCCCCAATGTTTGAGACAAACATCTAACATTGAATTTTACAGCCTGTCTACTTTGTGCCACAATGGTCTTATCTGTGCACAATATAACCGCTTGCCACCAGACCAGTTGGCAGAGCAAGATGGGCCCTAATACTTTTTACTGTCTCTGATACCTAGCAACTAGTAGTATCGCAAATAAACCATATCTTCCATGAAGCAATGTGTTGCTGATCTTCACTGCAGAGTTTCTTGGGAATCCCTACATTGAGAAATTTGTCATCTAACATCAGTTACCATGTTGTGTGCATGAAACCATGTTCAATGAAACCATGTTTCAACCATGTTGAAAGAATAAAACTTATGCACCAGGCGTGTGCTTCAAATCAGCACCTATAACAATCGCCATGTCTTTAAACCAGTTGCAGTTGCAACTCTAGTGAAAAAAACAAACAAACTTGGCACATTAATGTGGTTTACCACCTAGGCAGTGGGGAAGAATAGACCTGAGTTGGAAATAAAGCAGTTGAAATGCAACTCTCTGCAATTTCACAACTGTCTGCACGGGAGGTTTGCAACAAGTGACATTTTAAGGCAATTCAATTACATTAGCTTGGTTTGTAGCTTTTCTTCAACTATAACATTTCTGTTTTTTACAGGTTGACAGATTTCTACTGGAACGTTGAATTGCAACAATGACCTATGCACTTTTACTTTCATAAGTATCTCTCCAAGCTGCTTTGTCCTACGCTTCCACATCACTCGTATGAGCTGCATGTTGGAAAAGCAGCGTTGCACATGGCTGCTGGTGAAATATGGGATGGTGCTTTTCAGCTTGCTGCAAGGAAGCATGTTGTTCCTCCTGCACAAAGTTCCTCAAAATTAATTCACGCATCCACATATGTGCATGTTGTGAAAGAAAAAATAAAGCACTGAATTGTTGCACAGTAAGCTTTTTCTTCTGACATCCCCGTTGTATATTTAAACACCCTGTGACTTGTCCTTACATGCCAGAAGTGGAGTGTAGATCTTATCTGTTCTCTATTATACTTCATGTGTTTTTGCAGGAACTATCTGATTATTCACTTATGTGATGAGGGTTAGCCTGGTTGCAAAAAAGGAAATGGGCCAAAGGGCATGCATGTGGTAAACAACGTATTACTTGCAAAAGACTTTTTTAAAAGCATTTATGCAGTAGCCTTTTTATTCAAGACCAAATCAAACTGGTACTGACAATGTAAATTCATTCACTGTGTGTGATATGACACAATATGTGTGCTGATATGATCTCTTATTCGGTTTATGTCTACTGTATCTTTTATTTGTTTGCTTGTTTGTTTGTATTTAACATGTGCATAAATGTCATGGAATAGAGAAAAAATCTTGTAACTGTTTTTAATTAGAGATAGATGGAAGAAAGACAGCATTTTTGTGCAATTTGCAACCATAAATCTCCTGAATAAATTTTACCAGTCACTTAAAATTCACAAGAACGTGATGGGTTAAGATTAAGAATAGAGGTTATGTTAATTAAAAAGCTGAAACATCTACTTGCTCAATAATGCTACCAGCTAAGCATTGAAAGATGTTTTGATGCTGACTGACAAGGATTAAATTGGGATTTAAGAGTTAGGGGAGTCCTACTTCTTTCTTGAGTGCCAACAACATGGGAAGAGGACCCTTCAGTTTGTGTTAATATATGGAGTTCTCAACACTGATATCATAAACGCGATTAAACCAAGTCAGCATTATGCCATGTTACATTTACAATTTCACCAAATTATATTAATGGAGGTCAGGCTTTAGCTCAGGTCTTTAAAGAAAGATTTAGTTTAGCTCTTAATGGTTTGTAGTTTTACTAGTTGTAGGGATGTTACTAGGAGAAATCTGATCACTCCGGTTAGCTCTCATAGTTTTTCCATTTTCAGATTAATGAAGTGCATGAAAAGACATTGATCGAATCCTTGCCGAAATCTGATATTGACGTACATGTAAACACACTCAGACTGATTTATTAAGATCCCAAATAACAAGTACTAATTTGCGTGAGCAGACGGATTAATTGTGTGTACAGCGAGTGGGTGTGTTGTGGTTGATTTACCAAGAATAATTACGTGAATGATATCACGTTCAACATTGGAGGAGGACACAGCATGTAAATTAGGTGTTGCGTGCTCTTTGTTCTCAATAGCCAGGGCACATGTGGATATCAAAGAAACTCCTGGAAGAGAAAAACTTTAACTCATCAAAAAAAACCTTGTGTACAAAATATAATAAACTCCTGATTGTCTTAAGACACAAAGGCAATTTTAGATAAACTTGCTCAGTATTGAGACTTAGTAAATGGTATAATTTTGTCTTCAACTATTGGAAACAGGCTTCCGCAAATTTAATGCATGCTCTTCACTTGTACTAATTTGCACTAGCAGTCTAGTAATTTCCATTTAAAACTAATCAGTTTGCTTATGCACCACCCTGTATTTTGCATCATTAGGTAGAAACATCCCAAATTGCATTTTCATTAAGCTAAAAGTACAAAATATTTTATTTTTCTCATGTGAAAGATATAATCCTTCATAGGTCCTGTTAGTAAATCAGTGTGCATGCTTTTTGTGGGTGATATCAAGCTTGTACATTCTTACACACATTTATTAAAATTCAAGGTTTCAAGAACTTTGTCATATGCACAAGTTTCCTTATACATTGAAATTTGCATGTTCTCACAGATGCTGCAGTAATTAAAAAAATAATAATTAAATGGTGGAAGATATTGTGCAGGGTCTCGTGTGTTTCCATGACCCTGTATTGTAGCTGTTCTAATGTTTCTAAAACTGTATACACATACCTAAAAATGATCACATGACCTTAAATGACATATGATTCATATATTCCTGAGCAAAATGACAGACTTTTGCATTACAACAGATGAACATTTGTAACAGTTTACGCTTTATATGTGCTGTGTGTAATTCATAGTTGTTTGAACATGCACGGCTGTATCATTATGTGTTATAAGCGAAGACCTTAAGGGAGGAGGCAAAATGTGTCTCATTATTCAGGAGGAAATGAGTTTCATAACTCACTGACTATAAGAAACCATAGTTGGCCTCCTGCTTTCTGTTTTTTTTTTTTTTTCTCTGCACTCTGAACAGATGTAGACAGAGTTTTAGGGGAATTCCCATATGCTTGTTGAGCAGCTAGAAAAACACTCTAAATATGAGTATTAAATTGGACTTTTAAAAACGAATGATCTTTTCATTGGGAAATCTGGATTGTGTTTGCAGAAGCTGTGAATGGTGTGAAGTAAAATTCCATCATAGCTGTATAACTATTGCAACGATACTGTAGTTAAAAAAAAAAGGAGCTACTGTGGGAGGTGGATGTTATTTTATAAAAATTCTGACATTGGCAAAATTTTCTCAGGCCTAATCTCAGTTGATATATTGTATTTTTGTATTCTTATTTTCTTGTGCAATGTACCATTGTCACAGCCGTGTTAAAGAGGCAACAGGTGATGGATTAAATGATTCTGTATAGAGGACAAAAGAGAAATGCAGAGGAGTGAATGTGTAACACAATCAGTTGTTGTGGTTATTTCTCCCAAGTGAGTGTTGAGATTGAAACTGGAGCCACGTCTCGGGCTCGATGGCAGTGAGGGTCCATGCTCTTCAAACAGCCCCTTAAAGACAAAGGACCAGATGTCTGTGAAGGCAGTGCTAAAGGGGGGATTGCATTTCCACAGCCACCAAAACACCCATTTGTCTTGTGAGTTTGGATAGTACAGAAAGTTGACTCGTCTGTCCAGAGATCTACAGCAGATGTCAGCATTCTGTCTGACTGGCTAGTTGCCATTTCACCCATTTACCCATTTGCCCCCCACACTAAAACCCATCCCGTAAACCTCACATTACATCAATTCCTGGCCAAAGTCTTTACACTAAAACCCACCCACACTCAGCTGTCCTGTTTACCCCAATCCAACGCACACCTACGCTTAGACTTCCTGGAGCTTTGCCATTTAGCCCCACACCAAAACTCTTCCATACGTAGCCTCCTGTTTAATTATCATGCCAAAAACCCTCCCACTCTTAGCCTCGTATTTTACCCCCGCAACAAAAAAACAGTCCACGCTTAGTCTCCTATTTTACCCCATGCCAAAAACCCCATTGAATCATAAACATAATTTATGTGGCTTTCCAAACAGGCTTCTGAGGCCCCGGGAAGGTCAGAAATACATTTTGGGGGATGGGGGATTGGGAGGGGGGCTGTTGGCAGTCATTTTTCAAAACCGAAATGGTCAAATGCCCACTCACACTTACAAAGCCTATTTACCTCCACTTCAAAAACCCAAATTTAGCCTGCCAGTTTACCCCGATCTAAAAATGACCCACATTTACCCTGCACATTTAACCCCACTTCAAAAACCCACTCACATTCTGACCACACTCTGACCATTTACCAAATACCAAAACCCATCCACATTTTGTCTGCCCGTTTATCCCCGTTCCAAAATCCTACCCACATTTAGCCCATTTTCAGCCATTCCAAATATCCACTCACACTTACGCTGCACATTTATCTATATTCCAGAAACACACCCACATTTAGCATGCCTATTTACTGCCATACAAATACCCAATGTTTATCTTCCACCCACTCTAAGGTTGTCCATTTAGCTCCTCAACTGAAATTCACCCACGCTTAAGCCGGCAGTATAGATGTCAGACAAAATGACGTTTGAAGCAAATGTAGAAGATGCAATGGTTTGAGTTTGTACAGTGTGATGTATACACTTTAGCAAACAGAACAATTTTCTACAAATTTCAGGACTGGATCCAGCCTGATCAGTATTACGAATGTTTTTGTTAAATATTTTAATTTTGCAGACCAACCATTAAAACGTTTTTAAAAATATCTACTGAACCACATCCAAAACTGACTGGATAACTAGTGCTTTAATTGGTACTTTCTCGACTTACTGTACATGAGACTTGCTGGAAAAGCTTACTTTTAAATTAACAGGTACAATAGAAAATTAAGCTAAAATGAACTAAAGCATAGAACTTGGCATTGCTTAAACAATTTGAACAAATCTCAGTCATCTATTCAAATTTATGCATGAGTTTGATGCAAATGCTTTTAATTTTCTGTCATCAACTGCTGATGATAATGCATTTCACCCAAAACCCACCCATGCTTGGAGAAATGCAGAGCATAGAACGTTGTAACCCAATCACTTGTTATTTTCCCAAAGTGGGTGTTGTGTTTGAAACTGGAGCCATGTCTCTGGCTCAGTGGCACTGAGGGTTCAAAGAGACCCTTAAAGACAGAGAGCCAAATCTGTGTGAGGGTAATGCTAAAGGGGGTTCACTTGTCAGTTACCCCTGACACCACCCAACACCCCCATCCCCCCTGCCTCCCCCTTCCTTCAATAACCCATCCATCCAGCTGTAAATAAGGGAAGGCGCTGAGTGGGATCACAGTGCAAGCAGAAGCCCTCAGGAGACTCTTATTTTTACGTTTGGTTTTTTTTTTGTCTAACCTCCTGTTAGTTTATTAGAAGAGAAAGAACAATGTTTATGTGCCTTCTGTAACATCTTGGTGTAATAAGAGACTGAAGGAGGACTGATGTGTCTGCCACACTGTATAACTTTTCAGTTTATTAAAAGGGTGTTTTATGACATGTCTTAAAAAAAAGACTCAAAATTCTTGACCACCATGGACTCTTAGTGTACAGCACTAAAAGAAAACACAGTCATACATTAGATGTTGGACTTGCACTTAACACACTAATCTCTAATCTAACACATTAGACATGGTACTTTGTGTTCCTGTCAAATCTTTTACATTCGCTCGCTCACTCTTGCTCTCTCTATATTTTAATTAGTATCTCATGAGTACAGGCCTAGGATGTTTCTATGGCTTGATACTGGCACCAATGGCATGACTTGAGGCCTTAAATTGCACTTTTGCGGAGTAGCAATACATCAGCTCCTAATTACCCTGGTTCTAATGTGTTTGTTGGAAATGTATAATATTTCATTGGCACATGGGTTATTAGTGGGTTAATTAGATGCTGTTGAGGAACGTCTCTGTGGCATTATCTCAGGGATCTGTCATGCTGAGATGCTCTGCTCTATGCTCACTGTGCCTTTCCAAGGTGACCAGGAAGTAAGCAGGGGAATGGGGGTCTTTGGAAAAACAAGAGCTGCCTGTGCTGATTTATACCACAGCTCTAATGACGTTGTTTCTATCACGTCGATGGCGTTGATTAAGGAGGTCGAGAAATTTGTCAACCTGAGCCCGTGGTCTCTTTACTCCGCTCATGGGCTTGGGATTGGGATTGTATTCATGTGCTGTTGGCTCAGGTGTTCTCATGCGGGAGGTGAAACAATTGATTACATTCTTCACACATCAACACATTCCATTCACCTTCCTTTGATAATGATTTACACGCCATTCACCAGAGACCTCACCATCTTCAGGCTCGATCCTGCATATGTGACTGGGATAACTGGTTCAGGCTCTTGTTCTTTGTTCTACATGTACACCAGTGTGACTTTTGAACTAAACCCATCAATGGTTTACATCAAGAAATTATCATAATGACTAATGGTTCTATGGCAATGCATTTCTCTGTCTATCATTCTAACAATAACTGTTCAGAAAGGAGCCACACAGGATACAAAATAAAGGAGCCTGTGATATGGTGTGATTTGTGGTAATGAGTGGGGTTTTTTTTTTTCTTTTAACAGGAAATCAGACGAGGAGGTAGATATGGACAAAGTGACTGCAGCCATGGTGCTGACCAGTCTGTCCACAAGTCCTCTAGTGCGCAGTCCTCCAGTTAAAGTTATTGGTAAGTGCACAGTGCTGTTGTAAGCTCTACTCATCTGCTCAGTCTTTTTCATACATCAGCTACAGAGATAACAGCGCCGTGTGGTTTTTGCTCAGCAGTTTCCTGTTTTTCGCTCTTACATAGCCTTGACGCCGAACTGAAGTTGACCCCTCTGCATGACTTAGCTGCTACTTTAACCTTTTGCTGTTTTGTTAATATTATCGCTGTTTAGGTACAGTATTGTGCAAACTTCCTAAACACCCTAGGTTTGTTGTTATTTAAAAAATCAAATTTATATACCATTAAAAAAGTAACAAAGACCTGGGACCTGCAAAGACAGAAGCAAGTGGAAACCAGTGTCTGTAGAAGAGCTAGCTAAGAGAATTGACAGAATATTTAAAGACAGAGTGTGATCAAACTAAATATTTATTCGCTCTTTTTTAATGTTTATTGCTCCATGGAGCTGAGATTATTTTATGTATATGGGTCAAAAATGAGTCTTTTTATTATTCCAAAGGCTGTTCATTTTATAGGAAATCGTTAATATGCATAAACATGCATATGATACACTACATGACCATAAGTATGTGGACACCTGACTATCACACCCATATGTAGGTCTTCCCCCAAACTGTTGCTACAAAGTTGGAAGTATATAAGTGGATTGGATGTCTTTGTATGCTGTAGCATTATTGTTTCCCTTCAGTGAAACTAAGGGGCTCAGACCTGTTCCAGTGTCCACTGTCAACCATCATAATCCTTGTAATGTGACAAATTTCCTAGTAAAAAAAATAATATTCAGTTATTAAACCACCAGAATTACATTGGAGTGGAAATATTAATCAAAAAGTTACACGATAATACTTTACATTATTAATGGTCACTTAAGGCAAGAATGAGAACACAACTGTAGATGTGGTGAAGGAAGAGTTTGATGGAAGATGACATGTCCACTTTCCTGTTTTTCGCTCTTACATAGCCTTGACACTGAACTGAAGTTGACCCCTCTGCATTACTTAGAACCAAACTTGTCATGAACCAAAAATGTGAAACGTTAGTTTAAATTTCAGCTTTAACAGGCAGAGTATGTGCTGTAGCTATAAGAATCATAGCTGTTCTGTCCATGACCAGGCCCTGACCTGCTCTCTTCCTGCAGAGGGTCTGAACGGCTCATGGAAGGATGGAGGCTTCACTCCGTCCAGTTACAGTAGCAGTGGCTTCTGGAGCTGGAGTGCTCCTAGTGACCAGTCCAACCCCTCCACGCCGTCTCCGCCACTCTCAGCTGACAGTTTCAGACCGTTCCGTATGTCCAGCCTCAGCGGGCCACAGGATGACACTCTGGACGAGCAGGACACTAGCAGTCTGCTGTTTGATGAGCCCATTCCCCGCAAACGCAAGGTCAGCTACCATCTCCTAATGTATTTCAGTTTCATCTCATAACACTCTGAGACCAGCTGGTTTACTGTCCATTACTGGACAGTAACATCTGAGGATGTTAAGTAAGGAAAGAAACACAATTATTTCCCTATAACAGCATGTCCTAAAGTGTTTTATTCCTCTTATACTAAAGCAGTTTGCCTGTATACTATTTATCAGCTTATAGTTACATTTAATGTTATAGAATGTCTGTGAAACATGTTAAATCCTGTTGTCACTTACATTACAATAGCTATAAAAAGTCTTTCTATCACTTCCTCTTGAAGTTAATAAGACAAAAATGCAGTGTGTTACCAATAAATCATAAAGCACAGCATTCTGAAAACCTTCCTATGATAGAAAACTTAAAAAAAAACAGCTTACTAAGGGCAGAAACTGGAGACTCCTTTATTAAATGTTAAATAAATGTCTCCTCACAGAAAACTCTGCCATATCAACAATTACACGTTATTAAATAACATGTTTTTAACCTGTTTATTATTAGACTTAGATTATGTGGAGCGCCTGCAATATAAAGTACTTCTATGTGAATTAACTGTTACTATAGAAACAGTAACATGACTTTGCAGACATTACTGTGAGAGCTGCTGTTATAGACGACCACTCAATGCCTTTGACTAATCAGAATCGAGCATTCAGCAGTGCTGTGGTATAAAATGTTGTCATTCTGAAAGAGAGACACTTGTTTATTGTAATGGAGCCCTGTATGTGTGTGTATTTTTATGACATTATGCACAGTGAGCCCTACCTCCTCAGTATTGTGTAGTGAAAGCAATAGCAACATCACTGTCTTCAAGCCCATGTTAATGGTAGGGTGTGTGTAACGCCACATCCTGTGTTTGCTGCTGTTTTCTTCAATATGTGAATTTCACATCACATCCAGAGACCCAAGTGAAGCGGTTTGAAATGCAGTGTGAAATGGCAGTCTGTACCACACACATACAGAGATGTATTCAGTGAAAGCAGAGTGAGAAAGTCGCTCGCTCTGCTCTTCTCTCTCTACTCTCATCTACTTTATCTCCCTATTCTACACACAGACAGAACGCTTGCAGGAATGAATGCCTCCTTTATCTGCACTATTGTCCTGCCATCTTATCACAGCCACAGGATTCTAGGACAGCATCAGTGCTGGTGTTTGTCATATCCATGTTGTCATTATCCTCTAACAACCCAGTCATCTGTCCTGCTTAATTGCACAGGAACCATGCATTCATGTGCCTGCTGTTAAAATAAATGATTTTAATATCCTCCCATATAAACACTGAAGCAATTTATATTTTTATACAGATCAATAATGCCCTCAAAGCCAGTGGTTCTCAAAGCGGGGACTCCCAGGGGTCCATGAAGCATAGCCAGGGGGTCTGTGATTTTTTTTTTTTATTTTGTTACAGCGATGTTACATAGGTTACCGTATTATCAAGGTTATTATATTTATTATTGACTTCTTATAATTATAGTCATTTTTAACTAGGGTTTTAATGCCCTTTAGTGTTGCACAAAATGATTTGACTTGTATTATACTGATATTATACTGATATGACTCCTATTCTACTGATATTATCCTGATAATATAGATATTTAGGCACTGCATAAAAGCAGAGCTCCTGATGAGTGTATGAGCAAAATATTTGCAAGGGCACAAAAT
>JAOTRR010000031.1:7100239-7110830 GCA_028570945.1 Gogo arcuatus
GTAAAAATGTGGTCGATTCCGAGACGAGACCGAGACCTTCAAAAAGTGGTCTTGAAACTGGTCTCGAGACCAAGAACGGTCTCAAGTACTACAACACTACATTAAGGCACTTACGGGTGATTTTGTCACAAAAAACCCACATTGTACTATAAAGAGATGTTCCACACGACCCTAACTGACATCATGGTGCTTGTGTATGTTTCAGCTGCCACAGGTTGGATCACAGCTCCGTCCCTGGGTTCATTACGAGGTGCTTATTTTCTTACGTGCAATTCCAAGTACATTGTAGAACAGTTGCGTAAAATCCTGAAGCCACATACATATACTATACTTATATTTCATATCCTGTAGCTACAGTATTCATATATACCTACACATTAAACAGCTGTATTTAGGACTAGTGTGGTCCACACAGACAGCTCCTGTTGTACAGTATAAAACCTGTATTGTCTAAAGAGCAGATAAACTTCTTGTCTCAATCATCAAGCTTTCCTGTATCCAAGATATAACCAATCACAATATGACTGTTTATTTAACCTGACTATGTGACTACATTGCTGTATGTATGTGAATTTTAACACAGTTCAAACACAGTTAGATTGGCAGCTCAGCTGTTTGTGAAAGTCTCGCGAAGTCTTATTGTATTTTACCTTCAGGAATGTTCTGGTTTCTGCGGATCATTCAGTTTCATATGCATATACTACAAGAGACGCTGGTAAAAGCTTTGCTGTGAGAAACCTGATGGTCTTGAGCTTTTTAACTCACCTCAGCAACATTTGTTACTCTTTAAATTAGGGATACTGCTTTTTTTTCCCTGAGAATGAGTATGTTTTTTTCAGTACTTGTCAATACTGATACCGAAATGAGTAGCCTGTTAAGTTTTAAGTAATCAGGGGCATCACTGAACATTTTAAGCTCTGTTTACGTTGGTTGCTGCCGTGTGTTGCTAGAAATGAGCTGCGATTTATGTTTTTACGATGTCATGGCGTTTAAGCATTATCTTGGGTGTGTGAGGGCGGTTGAGACAAGAGACGATGATCATGAATTGCAATATTGAGCACAGTGTAACAGAAGTGCATGTCTCAGTGCTCGCAAAATTGAAGTGCTCTCACATGCGACAGTTTCTCTGTGCACTTGCTTCACTGCTCCACTTTCGCAAATACCTTTGTTCTTTATCTCTACTATATCACTCTCTATTAAACATACTTATTCACCATAGGATATTTTGTGTGTATTAACATTAGAGATGAAGCGGTGGTGTTGAGTGAAAAAGTTGTGTTAGAAATGAAAGCCAAGCCATGAGCCAAACGTTCGAAATGAGCTGCATCATACTGGCTTTGTAAAAAAAAAAAAAAGTGATTTGTCGTGGTTGATTTGAGTCATAGCTCTGATGGTAGTGCCTTTTAAAAAAAAGGCAGAATAGGACTTGTGATACGAGTTCTGCAATGCATTCAACCAACAAACCGGCCTCCAGGTCCCTTTAAGGACGCTCAGTGTTAGGGGGTCTGAGTGTTTCGTTGCTGTGCTGTGGAGCAGACGTGCGTCTCTGCTTTCAGGAATGTAGTGTTTAGGGACACACTGGAGCCTGACTGTGCCTTGGTGAGGTGTGTGTGTGTGTGTGTGTGGAGCGTGTGGGTGTGGGTGTGGGTGTGTTTGGACATATATAGAAAGCAAAAGGAATGTATCTGGTGTCAGTTTATCCGAGTTCTCTGTTTTTGTACCAGTTAAACAGCGTGGCTGTAGGAACCCTGTTCACTTTTCTTTTGTTTTTCTAGTGGAAGTGTTTTGCTAAGAGGTGTCTTTTTTTTCCTTCTTGACTGTATTTTGTAATTGAGTTTCAACTGCAGTACTGTAGAACTTTTGTCCTTGTTGGGTTTTTAAATCTGGGGTCCAAAACATGGATAGTTCATTTGGTTTGTTATGTCTATGTTTTGGGAGCCCAACAGCCTTTTTCCTATACAATGCTACATCAGTGAGATCATTCATTGTACTCAGAAACACAAGCCTTACAGAAAATGGTACAGCCATGCACGTGTTACATTGCTACATAGACGATGCCATTTGGGGGAAATTTTCTACAAATGGCAGCGCAATTAAATCCAAAGACTAATTTGTCTTTGGATCTCAAGTCAATACATTTGTTTCGATTAAAGAACACACTTATTTGGGATAAATTTTCTGCACTGAAGTCCCAGGAGGTTAATGATATTTAACGATCTACAATGTATTGCTGAAATTTTCCTGCATTATGACCCCAAATGCTATCGATGCATGCAAACTGTAGGCTTGGTGCTCTGTAATGAATTATGCCACTGCTCTTGTTAATCAACGACCATGTTAACCTCAAGAACTCAAAGACTGTCGCACTGGATTTTTACACTTTTTAAACCTATACTCTGACTGTATTTTTAATACTGCATGTGCATGCTTTAAAAAAAAAAAAAGAAGACCGAGATATGATCTGAATTTATAAATGTGTACACCATGTTTTGTCTCTAAAAGCCAGAGGGCAGGCAGGCTGCAACGCATTGCAGTTATAAGGTAACTGAAAGGAATCTTAGGTCCTTGAACAATGTGGCAAGAAAGAATTTCCAATGTTCAGCATGGTTTTCTTGTGGCTTCTAGGTAATGGTTGTTCTATAGTCTATCATCTAAATGTACACTGGCCTCTTGGACTCTTGTAGCAGCGTGGAAAGTAGGTATGCAGACTTTAGCGAGAGCTCTGATTGGCTGAAGTACCACATACTTCATGTGCCACATTCTTCAGGTCTGGGAAGAAAGCCAGAATTCCCTGGGATATTTCTTATGCCTGCTCTATATTTAGCAGGCGACACAAATTGAGGGATTTTATGGCACATGGAGGCAGAGGGGAATGTGGCAATAAACAAATAGTGCGGCTGCCATGAAAGCCTGCAGATGCCAATGATAAAAGATGAGAGTGGAGAGAAAGTACTTCACCACTCCTCACCGGTCTTATAGATCGAACACAAGACCACACCATCCACTTTAATGGCGACTGCCTGCAATTATTCAGTAGCCAGTTCAAAGTGTGCTTTATTTTTATTCCGTTTTTGCTGTCTGTTTTTGATAAAGTATATTAAATGGACTGGAGAGGTTCATATGAAGCGCACACAGGGGTATACTGAGTATACAACAAACACAGATGAATTAAAGATGTTTTGTCATTACTACATGCCAGGTAGAGTTGTTGCAATAGAATTTTAAAGCCATAGAAGATGGACAAAGTTACGAATTACATACCGACTTCCAAAACCGCCAATCTGTCAAACAAGGAGTGGATCTCTTCACACAGATAGCATACGTAATCACATTTTGTTTTCAATTGGACAAATGTATTGATTAGATATATAGCTCATATGGTATCACTGGACACCATATGTGTGGGTCATTTCTTCAAGATTTCTTTCAACCTACAATGAAAACTGTTGATTCTCCAACACTGTCAACTCGATACAGTCTTTCAGTGGTTAGGGAATTTAAGCTTAAAATCATATTGCATTTTTCACTCCAGCTCTGTTTCCCCCCCCTGTTGCCCTGTAGGCCAATTGGCCTGTCAGTTGCCAGCCTCTTACAAGGCTGTCTGTGTCTATCTTGAGCACACTTCATCTACTGCCAGCTTGCTAGGCCTGTTGCAGCTTTGCCAGACAAACAACCATTCACACCGATGGGCAATTTAGAGTAGCCAGTTAACCTAACTGCATGTCATTGGACTGTGGGAGGAAACCAGAGCACCCAGAAGAAACCCACACAGACACAGGAATATCATGCAAACTCCACACAGAAAGGCCCCAGTCGGCTGCTGGGCTCAAACCCGGAGCCTTCTTGCTGTGAAGCAACAGTGCTAACCACTGCACCACCATGCCACCTTTGACTTTGTTATAAAAGCCACAATCAGACCCTCCAAGTCAGAACAAAATCTCATGAGAAATTTATGCGTTGCGTATGAGTGCAAACTCCAACCCTGAACTTAACTATTGTGGAAGTCTATACAAAATTCCAGCATGACTTCTCATATACACATTTTAATTGATTTTTATGCCAGGTTTTTTATTCTGACCAATTGTTTATTAACATTAATTGTATCTTAATCAATATCATTAGTTTTGTTGTCATTGCTTCCTATCATCATCTGATTTTTTTGGAATTACTTTTTAAGGGGTTGAGCATTTATACTGTATGCCTATGTCGCGTGCTACAACTGAAGGAAAAAAAAACCCTTCTACCTTGGAAGCCTCCTCTCTCCTTTCCCCTTGCTTCCTCTGAGCATTTTCAGAGATTTGATACGTCCTTAAAGATGGCAGGCTTTGATTGATTTAATTTCCATGCTATGGACTGAAGGATATAGGATCAAGGAATAAAAAAAAAAAAAAACATCAATTAGAGCAGGAGTTCTCAAAGATCTTTACCTGCAAAATAAAGTCCCCGCAGATTCGTTTTCTGACTATAATCCAACTGGTCAAATATTAGGCTCCTTATTGAAATGTGTACAATAATATTCTGGCCGTTTATTGGAGCCAAAAAGCTTTTTATTCCTTTAAAAAAGGAAGTAAAAAAGAGCATTTTTACTTTCCACTGACAGAACAAGTTCAAGTTAACATTATTTATAGATTGCCTTGTTTTTGTCTTATTGAGGTTTGGATTAAACTCATTTAATTCAAATGACCAGTTAAATAACTGTGAGAAATCAATAACAGATATAATATAATAACTTGCATCATAAAATCATAGGCCTCTTGGACCTTTAGGTGTCCCCAGATCCCAGAACTGCTGAGTGTGAGTTTTGAGTCATACATGGTTTTGGCAATATGACAATTACACTAAGCTGAAAGTGTGTTGTAGCTTTTTTTATGCTGCATCTCCAGGCAAAGTTAACTATAGGAATACTTTATCAACGTCCAGAAACACAATAGGACCTTTTAAAGCTGCAGATTAGCTCACAGTGTTGAAGGCATTTAAAATCTATAACTCAAGCTGGCCTTGTGAGCGATGGGTCCTGTGATGTCTGCCATATAAAAGCCTTTGCTTTATCATATTTATTCAGTTATAGTACATAGTATGCACTCTCGAATAATAATGTCACATTTCTAGTTAAATACTGCCAGGACGTGAGAGCAGCTTGGGAAATCTTGATTCTGTTGAGATCAGTGCGCCGCTTTCCTCTAATAACTCATACACACACACACTTATACATCATATCATATGCATTACAGGTCAGCATTCACACACATGCTGCTGGGGTCCCTGAGGAATCCTACAGAAAGCTTGTTTTGTTTCCTTTGGTATAATTTCCTCTCAATTCCGCCGTCTCTTTGCTTTCATAATGAGCAGACAAGAGTTACTAAGGTTCAGAGGTTTTTCTTAATTGATGATTATAATTGCTACTAAAAGCTAGCAGCGACAGATGTTTCCTTAAACTAAAACGTACTGCTGTGTTGTTATTTATCTTAATCCAGACAAATTCATCATCGCACTACATAACTTTTCCCCTTCTATTCTACGCAATTATGCAATATTGTATTTTCAGCGCACGCAGCCACATGGCTACACCTAAACCAATAATACTTATTACGTTTATGTTATTATGCAACTTAAACCGCAGACTAATCCAGAGGCACAGTGGATTAAGTGATGAAAGAGTTGACAGTGTCAGAGATGCTTATTTCGTGATCTGGGATGATTACGGTTACTGCAATATCTTTTGCAAATGAAAGCACTTGCTATTATGTGTACAATGTCTCAGTGTTTATTGTGTTGCAGCGGTTCCCAAACTGAGCCGAGGATCCCTGGGCTTTTACAGGGCACAGACAAGAGACAGGGCTACACACCACAACGAGAAATTGGTGTTAAAATGTTTTTAAAATGAAATTAAAAAATCATTGGTTCATAAAACTATCCTGGCCTATAAAAACGCTAAACTGACCTCTATTCTCAATTCTCTTACATCTTGTCATTTTTTTTTGCCTCTTAAAAGGGGTCCTTGGTGTTAAATGTTTGGGAAGCCCTGTCTTATTGCACCTTTTTTTTTTCCTCTTCTTGTTCTCTTAAAAGAGAACACTTATAGACTGTTATCTTCTCACTCACGGGCTGTGCTGATTTTTATTCGAAGCCGTATGTACATAGAGACTGCCATTGTAAATTGTGCTACAGTGACAATGTCCTGGTGCTCGTCAGTGCCGCTGTTGATGTTTCCTTTGGTGTAAGTATGACGTTTCAGAGACACTCTGATTTATTGGTCACAAAATAATAAAGAAAAGACTTTTTGGCAGCTGTTTACTACACTGTGTGTTCCTGTGTGTTTATTCATCTGGAAATCAAGGGAACATTGTGTCCTGATTTAATTAAGAGGTTTTTATATTAATACCTTCACTACAGGGGAAATTAACTGCAGTCCATTTGCCATCTTGTTTTGTTTCTGTTGAATACAAAATACTAGACAGACAGAAAAGATTTAACTTCTTATTATTGACTAACGATATTAATCCCCTGCATTTTATAAGGTGATAAATTAATAATAGCCAAGGAGAGAAACCTAACAGGTATAATATGACATTTATCAGTTTTTTATAATGGCAAAGGCTGGTCTGGTAGATCATCTGTTATTGTGCAGTAGATTACTTTTTTGCATGTAATCCAGTCGTTTTAGTATAAAATACATTCAGCAAGTATGTATTTCTTATTTATTTGTTTATAAGGGGCATGAGAGCTTTTTAAGATGCTGAATATTCCACATGCAGAATCCAATACAAGTACTGTTTAAAATTTAACTTAATTTAAAAAAAAGAAAGAAATGCATGAGGGAATGTGACTTAATTCATAACTTGATTTTATTAGTAGTAGTAGCAATAGTATACTACTACTACTAATAATAATAATAATAATAATAGCCCATGGATCTTTTTTATTTTTAATTTTCAGTTGATATGATGAAATAAAGCAGGCTTTTCTTCTGTACCTGCTGTCTGATCTGTTTGCACTAATGCTCCATCTTTATTAATTTGTTCCAATTTTCTTACTGGATGGAAGACTCCCAATCCCCTCCCCTCACCACCACTCTTTTTTTTTTTTTAAACATTGCACAGGCAGGGTGTAATCATGGCCAGCAGAAGCCGCAAATCAGATCCCTCCTAAAGGTTAACTCTATAATGCTTTCTTGATTGTCCTGGTGTCCTTTAGAATTTGAAGGTTTCTGTGTAGAACCATAAAAGTGTTTCTCTATCGAGTAGAAGCGAAGAACTGTATAGGGTTAGACTAAGGACCCAAGAGAGCTCTTGATGAACCCTATTTTAAGGGTGTATTGACTCCACAGTGAGCTTCGCTGTTGTGAATACAGTCCTTACAACACCACACGGTAGCACCAGGCAGTGCAGAAGGTGGGGCTACATGTTGGTATTGGTCTATTTTACACTGCCATCTAGTGTTTATTAGACGTAGTGCAGCATAAAATTGGATATTATATGGCACATGTAGTGGATATTACTCAAAACATTTGAATTGGGGCCAAATTTCTGAAAGCCTGAGCAGACTGTAAAGCTGTATAAACACTCACTCTGTCTTTATTACTCAAGTAAGATTAAAAAGTAATCTCTATTAAACTCCACTCTGGCAAGTGCAATTTATTTTGCTGCTTGACATGTTTTACACAAAATGTTGAACTGAGGTGATCATCTCATTTAAAACTGAATTGATGATAGAGATGTGCTTCCACTTTTCAGCTCGATTCCTCCTTTCACTCACTCACGCACGAAAGAGTATCCCCTTGGTTCCAATTCTATTCAGTGAGTCAGTACAATTCGCTCAGCTCACCAATCATTTGGCTCCTTGCCATTTAAAAAAAAAAAAATCAGATCTGTCCAAAATGATTGGTTTCTGCATATCTATTGCCTATTTTTTTAAAATATAGGCTAAAAGTTAAAGCAATAAAGGAAGTTTAAAGGAAAGTCAATCCTGAATGACTTGCATATTAATCTTTCTAATTAACATGATCTTAGTGGCATCAATTATAATGAAACAGTCTATCTTAACATAAGTTAACAGTTTCCCAAGTTACTCACAATGCCATTCAACTGGAGATAAATGCGGCAGCACTTTAGTCCTTTGGTCTGTCCAGCTTTCTCAGCTCCTCATCTGTATCTGTTCAGTCGACTCGTGCGAGTGACACATAACTAGTGGATGTATATTTCGTTAAGTCCTGATGGTAGGACAGTATTCAGTACTTTACTGTATCTACAGATTCCAAATACTTTTAATGTATTTTTAATTTAAAAACTCATCATCCTAGTTATATGTCTGTGTAATCATTTAAAAGAATAAAAAAAACGCTGAGAATATAATTATTGTGCTTTATTTAGGAGCGGACAAAGAAATCAACTACACTGTGTGATTAGGTTGCAGGGAATGAAAACACTTGTTAGAGATGTAGAGCACAGACAGAGGCTTCAAGGGAAAAAAGTTCATTATCAGCAGAAATAGATGACACCTGAGCCGTAATTATGGACAGGACTTATTCTGGACGTGTAACTTCACCCAACAGGTTAATCTGTTAAATTCCTTAATAACTAATAACCAGGGTAAAATTATATCCTTAAAAAAAGTATTTTACTAAATAAAGAGGTCCATGTCCAACATAAAAGAAATGGGATCTTTTCAGACAAATATCACTGCTGCATATAAAAAGATTTTACAACAGACAATTTTACAAGACAAACTGAAAAACAAATCATGTCCATGCAGCCAAACAAACTTTTGCACTCTTTACTTACAAATTTCCTATGAAGTTACTGTTGCAATACAGCAGCTTCTGAGCAAGAGCTGTTAGTGTTACAGAAAAAAAAAATGCCTGCCAGCCCAAGCCCTAAAAAAATATTATATTAGCCTCTACTTTATTATACGCCATCAATACGTGCATATGTGAATTCCTACTTATAACCCAAAATAATCAATATTATATGATACTCTTTTCTTTGTTAATAAAAAATATAGTCTAATAAATGTTAGGAATATCTAACAACCAAGGAAGCCAAGGAAAATCACTCCACCCTGTCCACGTGGTGCCTTTACTGATGATGATATAAGAGTACAAAGAAAAAGTGAGTTCTGACCACATTTGTTCTATTTCAACACCCAAAACCCACCTGAGCCACATAATCAGAAAGTTTACAGATCATGTTTACATGCAAGTGGAACATAAAAAAGTGGACTTGCTGGATCCTGAAGTAGATCTGGAGCCTGAAGTAGATCTGGAGCCTTATTTTAGATTATAAACAACTGAATGGAAACTTTCTCCCATTTTTAAGAAAAGCTAGAACCTGTGAGATAAAACTCAGAGCTAGTTGTGCTTGTAAGATTAGTAGTGAACATGTTATGCTCAAAGACCTCAGAAATGAAACGTCACAAACCACCAAATGGATGACCCTGTTATAGTGAAATAAAATGACTTGCGCCACAGCACTGTTCAACTCTTTATTCTGACTGGACAGAAAGTGTTGATTAATTTTCTGTTACAGCAGCTCTGACAAGACGAATCACGTTTATATTAAAGCACTCGTTCAATACGTTATCATCTCTATAGTCACAATGTAGACAAGGAATTGTATAACATGCTCCACATAAACAGATTAAAAATGTGTGTAACTTAACATGGTAAAGTTTTCTGTGAGGAGATGTCTTTTTAGCATTTGTAGGAGTAGTCTCTAGTGTCAGAACTCTAACAGTCAGAGCAACAATAAAGCTGTAACGACGTTTTCTGATGGAGGAAGTTCTTCAGGATGGAGTGCTTCTCAGTACAAGCTGCATATTTTGTCTTGTTAGGTTCAAGAGAGAAAAAAAGTCAAACTGATAAGGAAACGACTGTTTATAGCTGCTATAAGGCGAGTGAAACCAGGAACTAAACTAACATGTTTCACAAACAATGAAAAACATTAATGTAACTATAAATGGTTAAAAACTGTATGCGGTTCTTTGATAAATAAAAAATGTAATCATTGGCAAACTGAGGGTGTGTAAGAGGAATAAAACACTTCAGGGCATGCGGTTATAGGGAAAATGAACTAAAAAAATCAAACTTGTGGAGGTAACAGCATCAAACTGCCCCAGGTTTATTGTCCTAGAACAGCATGCCCTGTTGTGTTTTATTCCTTACACCTCATACCATGTGTTCACTCCAAACAAAGATGGAGCTGCATGTAGGAATAAATGGGTGATACATTTTGTGTGTGTACAGATTTATTTCACCATGAAAATTGCTGTAGTTTGTTTATAGATTTGGTAGACTCTCATTTAATGTTGGCAATTTGTTTCTATTTTTCTCTCTATAAAATCTGAACAAAGAATTCTACACATAGCTCTGAGGTTTTAATTGTTTTCAATATTTTAACTATTTGTTAATATATAAACCTTCTTTTGTTTAAATATATACAGCCTATAGAGTTTTGGCTTCTATTATCCAGCATCTAAATGACATACAAAGTGTCAGACAAGGCTTTTGTTCACAAAAAGGTTTCACACTTTTTTTTGGCATTTGTATCCAAGAGGCAAAAACCTAGGGTAAATCCACAACACTCAAAAAAAAAAA
>JAOTRR010000031.1:7119209-7129271 GCA_028570945.1 Gogo arcuatus
GCTCAGATCCTTACGCTTGCCCATTTTTCCTGCTTCCAACACATCAACTTCAAGACCTGACTGTTCTCTTGCTGCCTAATATATCCCACCCATTGACAGGTGCCATTGTAACAACATTTATCACTTATTACAACAAACATTGTAATTAATGTAACAACATTAATTCACTTTACCTGTCAGTGTTTTTAATTTTATGGCTGATCGGTGTATTCTGTTTCAGCACTCAAACTGTCTTTAAACAGTTAAGCCTTTATAAAGTCACAATAGGTTTTTAAACAATTGATGAGCCTTGTTTTCTGATTCGCTTTTTCATACATTCTTTCATACTGTTCTGCAAGACACCTTTTTGCTACAATGACCTACTTTTTAATCTCCACCCATTACTCAACATAATACTGCTTTTTCATTGAGTGGTTTTCTTCATCCAAATTTAGCTTTTTTGCATCAATGTATTCGATGTCTGACATGATTTTAAAAAATACAACAAACATAGCGTGTAAGCAAGGATAACTGTTTTTAGACTTCTGGAAGAGCTAATATTTAGCTTACGTTAACCTGGGCCTGCATGATGATGTCCAAATGATTTTTCTAAATGATCATTTTGCTCAATAATGGAACAACAATTATTCAAGTCAATGTATAATGTATACTCACTGACCAGTTGATTAGGAAAAGCTTTATACCTGCTCATTCATGCAATTATCCTATACGTACAGGTTACAGTGGGCTCAGATTTACTGAAATCTTCAACTGTCCAGTTTGGGTGAGTCTGTGCTCAATGCAGCCTCAGATTCCTGTTCTAGGCTGACAGAAGTGGAACCTGATGTGGTATTCGGAGATGCTTTTCTGCTGACGATGGTTGTAAAGAGTGATTATTTGAGTTTCTATATCTTTCCTGTCAGCTCAAACCAGTCTGGCCATTTTTCTCTGACCTCTTTCATCAACAAGGCGTTTCTGCCTGCAGACCTGCCACTCACAGGATGTTCTTTATACCATTCTGTGTAAACTCTAGAGACTGTTGGGAGTGAAAATCCCAGGAGATCAGCAATTTCTTAAATACTCTCCATCCAACCCATCTGGCACCAACAACCATGCCATGAGATCACATTTTTCTGCATAATAACTGCATGAATGTGAAGAAGTGCTCCTAATTAAGTTACGGTGAGTGTAAATGTTAAACACTATATACACTGTACATTATAAGCCTATAATACTTGTACTATAACTTGCACCTCTACTTCCAGAAGAATATATTGGAAAGTGTGTAGAGCCACAACATTCTTCACCATGCAGATTAACCTGATGCCAGCAAGTGCCAAGTGATAAACAACCAATGAGAATTCACAGCTCCTTTCTGTCCCCATGCAGTGCCTGAACTTGGGCCATTATGACATTTGACGTATCAGAACTGGCATATGACACGTGTACAAATTTCCTACCAATTCCAACCTGACAACCCTTAAATAGTGCTGACTGGATTAAACGTTGCAGTCAGCGATTCTAGACGGGAGAAAGGGGCAGTGGGTGCGAGAAGGATGGTAAATCCGGCACATGCTAATGCGCTGAACTCCACAAGATAATCAAATTGTCAAAAAGAAGAAATGGCCGAGAAACAGCCAAAGAGAAGAAGGTCAGAACAACAAAAATTGAAAAAGAAGTGCTATAATCAGGCAAGAGCCATGTTAACATCAGTGAGACTTACAAATGGTGGAGAGACCTCAGAGTTGAAAGGCATGAAGACAGATATGGAGGTTGCACCATTTCTGCTTGACAGGTGGGTAGCATTAGCATCCCGTTTGCTAATATTTGTGATAGCTAATCCCAACTGGTTAGCTAGCAAGCAGGGTCCCTGTGTCACGTGTATATGTCAGGTAACGTTAAATTACTTGCCCACGAACATTCAGTTTACTTTCTAGTTTGCCAAGATATCCTGTTGTTGTGATGTTAGCTGTATGTAGTAGCAGGAGAGTTGTATCACATCACATCGCTGTTTAGAGCTGGTGTGCTGGCTCTGGGAAACCGTCTCGTCCACTCTGCACGTTAGAGCTTTGTAGCAGCAACTGTAGCAAGAGTTTGCTAACCCACAACCTAGCAAGCATTAGTTACATTACCTGCTGTGTCGTTGTTCACTTTATATCATGGTGTTTGTTAGGTTTGTAGACCTAAAAATACTGCTAGCACAGTCAGTCAGGTTTATTTGGACTGATGCATAATTCGAAATGCTATGCTAGGTAACGCTACCTTCCTTGTTAGCTTAGCTACATACCTACAGTCTTCTCTACAATCTAAACAACTCTTGCTAGTTTTTACTCCATTGTGTTTTTGATGCCATGTTTGTGTGCTTGCATGTCGTTTGTTTGATGACATTTTATATTATAATGTTTGTTTTGCTTCAGTTATGAGAGAGAGACATCCACTTCCATGCCGTATAAGGCTGGAATGTCTAGACCATCTCCACAGCCCGTGTCAAGTGTTGGCTCTCCGAAAGATAAAACTGCTCCGCTTTATGGATGATGATGATGGATTCCGCCATATTTCTCTTTTGGTCGGCTAGCCCAGCTGTTAGTGTCATTGCCTTGGCAATGCGTGTACATGAATTTGGGGGCGGAGCTTCTGAAGGAGTACTGAAGGGAGGTGTGTATTTCTTTGGCTGTTGAGTTCAAACAAACAGTCTTTCTCCACAATCACGAACTCCATCTTTAATATTACAGTCACTGTACTACTTGTAAAGTAGTAAAATGCACCAGAATCAATTAAACACAACTGAGCCATCCAGGTAGCTACTGCAAATAATTAAAACGTTTCAAATCATGAACTTGCCTTCCTGTTTGATTAACTTGCAACCTGCAAATCTGGATCTGGTGCTTTAGATGAATCTCATTTCACAACTGTTATTTGCTGAAGGTGTAACAGGATTAACAATGCTGCGTGAATCACACCGAAAATGTTTCAACCAATTTAATGCACCACATCCATTCAGCGGCACAAGCAATGACCTCCTACTCTCTGTATAATCATGTAAATCCTGTTGCAATTCTGTTAGCAGCAGACACTGCACTTGATTTCATTAATAAGCATTTAAATTAAACTGTAATCAACACGCAGACTGTACATGTTGATAGAGGCACTCTATAATCTATAATAAGCATGTACAGTCAGGACAGTGAGTGATGTCAGTTCAGCTCAAAAAAGGATTTAGAACATGTTTGCTAAATAGGTCTCTCACATGGCTCTAAAATGGCATTAAAAGGCAGTTTAAGAGTCTTGCTGAATGTAGTGTTTAGCAGCACAGTGAAGTCGTCATGTGGGTCTGACAGGAACTGCCAGCACCAGAGCTCTGCCAACCCGCAACACGTTTATTCTGTAGTAGTCACACTCATTTTCCTTTACATTGGTGATATACACTACACTGTACGTAACCTGTGTCACTCACACATATGAACTTTCATGAAATTAAACGTCAATAATTTAACAATCTCCCAATATTGTATTTCAACAGAACTATATGGAATAAATACATCTCTTTGGGTGATCCGATAACAAGTGGAAAGCCGACACGCACAACCATTCACACCTGGCATTGTGAAGGTGTCTCCTTTGACCACTTGTTCGGATTTCATACGTCATTTCCGCTGGAGGAAGGCTGTCAAGCACATTTATTATGCCAGACTTCTGCTGCATTAGTTTTCAGGCAGAAATGTCCAGTGAATCCTATTTTATGTACATGTACAGGCTGTTTCAAACTTCTCGCTCGAACAGCAGATGAGATGACAAAACAATCTACAAAAAGCAGCTGGTTTCGTGTCTGCTGTTTTAGCCACACCACCCAACAGAATGCTATGGGAGCGCATTAGAAGTGCAGAGTTATAATCAGTTCAGCACAATTTCCAAACAGACCTGCCATTAGAGCTGGGCAACATGACCTAAAAACTATACTGCAATATTTTCTGACATTTTCACAATAACAATATTCATCATGATATGTATTATGCCATGAAAATAATGTTCAGAGACAACAGAACATGACAGCACATGCAGACTGTTTGTAAGTATACAGACGGCAGGGATCCAGGGGGCGCTCACACATTTGTGGAAACCTGCGGCCAGTTCAGGCTCGTCAGACACCTGTCATAAACGTGTGCTGCTCCCATCACAGGGCGCTTGTTCATGAGCTCCAGTGCTGCACTTGTGCACTGTTTTTGCTCTTTGCTACGGAACTCTCCTCCCATTTGCTTTGCTTTTGTCCCTGGTGTTTTGGTCTCGTTTTCCGTATGCTTTTTCTGCTACTTACTCCAGTTTTAGGTTAATAAAGACCTGTTTTTTTCCATCTGTGATCTGGTGTCTGCTCCTCCATCTCCCACTACTGCCAACATAGTACAAATATTAGTACTAATTATTTATTAAGCTAGTTCTATGCATCATGCTACATTATAGAGATTCTTCATCGATGTATTAATGGGGGTAAAAACATGACAGTCACGATATTCAGTTGGCTGACAATATGACTGGTCAATCGCCCATCGCTACTCACAATGATTACATATTTTTCGGCTCGGGCAACGAGGCAGTCGTTTAGTTGGTCCTTCACTGCTATCCGCATCGAGGCACATTCATGTTCACACTACGAATGTGATGTGGCCATGTGCATCCCAGAGCACCTCCAAATGTGGTTTGAGTAATCGGCTCACAAGGCGTCTATGAGACACAGCTGACCGCGTTCACACCTGTACTTAGCGTTGTCTACTTGTGATCCGATCACCCAGGGTGCATGTTAATGCCAGGTGTGAATGGGGCCTAAGGGGCAAAATAGCCCATGCTCTCTGGCTGGGAGTGATGGCTTACTCTTTCTTGTGTCAATCACAGGAACACTAGCCAATCGTGGACATCTGTGCACTCATGCATACGGAACAGGGTGGACTTATTTATTATAAAACAAAAAAGCAAATAAATAGCAGTTGCTTTTAGATAACAAGTGTGTTGGTGACGTTCGGCGAGCCATATTTTAGTTCAGCAAAGCCCGTCGTTTCCAAAACTATACACCAATAATATACAGAGCACTATATAACAACATTTGACAATATTTAGGTTCTTCTCAGGCCACCACACATTATGGTGTGCCTACTGAAGTGTATACAAATCCGTCACAGATCCCAACACTGAACATTAGTAATCCTGTTTTTCACAATCAATTAAACACAGCTGAGCCATCCAGGCCACCACACACACACACACACACACACACGTTATGTGGTGTTAAGCCCCTACTCAAAACTGAAACGAAGCATGTAGTCCTCCATGGGCTCCATCCTGGAAAACTCTAAATGATGACTGCTCACTTTGTGATTGGATCATGTGCCAGTGAAGGTGACGGTGGTAGCACCACTAATCTGGAACTGTAAAAATCATTCTGCACTTTTCTTGGCAGGAAAAATCAGTCTGGTCTGGAACCAAGAAGCAGTAATTTTATTGAATTAGTCTCGCAAGCCAGACTTCTAGTATTCACTAGAGAGTCTGATGCTTTTCAAATTACATTATATGGCCAAGATCCGCCTTTCACAGAAAGAGGCAATTTGACTGACACAGTAGATAACTAATCATAGGCCTTTTCCTGTAGCCTGTTTGTAAAGACAATAAATTAAATGACTAAATTATTGTATTCCTGCTCCAAAAAGCTCAGAGAGCAAATCAGAGTTCAACCTTCATGATTTTGAAACCTGTGGCTGAAAAAGTACAAAAGATCTCAGATGCTCTGTGAACCGTGGCCGTGGCCCATGCAGTCCAAAACACCTACATCTGAGAATTATACTCATGAACAATAGGAGACTTTTTGATGATTATTTCTGAAAGAAGTAAGAAAGAACTGTTTTGGTGATATATTGAATAGAAACTATACTTGTAATGCGATGAAAATCTGTTTTGAGTAGCTGCACACTCAAATTACACACGTAATAGCAACAAAATGTGTCTCGCATGTAATCATCTTCTCTGGCAATATTTTTCTCTTGTGTTTAGATGCTGAATGACTCGATTTTGGATAATAAAATGTTCATCAGAGGGAAACATAAAAGCTCAATCTAATTATGTAATGGTTTGGTTTTTTGAAGATCTTATAAAGATACAGACACAGTAACTGGGAGAATATGCAATGTCTTTATACAATCAGCTCCAGAATTATTGGCACCCTTAGTAAAGATGGGTAAAAATATTTTTTTAAAAACATCTTGCAGTTAATTTAGTTTAAGGTCACAGAAATTGAGAGCAATTTAACTAAGAAATTTGTTCCAAGTAAACAAAAGTAAAAATACCTTATCAAAAGTATGTAACAATTATTAGCACTCTTGCATTTAGTACTCTGTGCAACCTCCCTCTGTCAACATAACAGCACTGAGTCTTTTGCAGCCTTCCTGGAGAATACAGAGCAAGCAGCCTGAGACCACTCCTGACTACTGAATCTCTCCAGATTCTGAACCTCCAGGGTCCTAGGTCCCCTCTTTTGTGATAAGGATTTTTTTTTGTTTCAAAAATTCTTCAAAAAAAAAACAAAAAATTTGATTTCTCTCATATTTTCAGTGTGACAGGCTTCTTTTTTTAATCTCAGCTTTACCATGGGTGCCAATACATCTAGAAATGACTGCATGAGGAAATTGGGGTCTCTCAAAGCTATTACAATTTATTTTAAAAATAAAATGCTAAAATGCCAACTAAGTTTCAATAAAGAGGTTCACCATAGTGTATCAGTGCAACTCGAAAACAGGAAAGAGGTATTTTTCAGTGTCCTCAATAACATGCTGCATACCACAATCACAGTCATGATCTGCACATGCGCAACTACACACAGCTTACCTCTGCAAGGCAGTGTCGGTGAGCTGGGTGGAGTGAAGCTCTCTTTAGGGGACAAATAAAGGTAGTTGGTGTTAAGCCCTTGCTCAAAACTGAAAGGAGACTTGTAGTCCTCCATGGGATCCATCCTGGAAATCTCTAAACGATGACTGCTCACTTTGTGATTGGATCATGTGGCCCTGGGCTGCTTCTGCATCATATGATGAACAGGCCAAGACAGAAGTGATGGAGTGCTAATGAGTTCTCGTAAACAGCTGAACAAGCATCGTTATCTTGTACTGGACTCTGCTTCATGCCCTTCCCCCTCTGTTTCTTGGCTTCCAAGATAAATGAGGATCCACTTCTCTGTTGGTCATGTGACACTGTGGGGATGTAATCTGCAGTGGCCCAGATTACAGCTCTAATCCATCTCAAACTGCCTCTGCACAGCACAGAGCTGTGTGCTGCCATCTGCATGCACCACTAAACACCAAAGATGGGGTCAGCTGAATGAAAATTCAAAATAGGTCCAAAAATAAAATAAACTTAGGCGAATGAATATTCCCCAAAATAGTTTTGGTTGCCCAGAAACATAACTGACTAGGATAAAAGTGGTAGCTTATATAATTTAATAAAAACTGTTGTGCAAAGGGGTTCACGGGTGACAACAGAAAAGGAGATCGTGAGTTTGAACCATGACAATGTCACAGCCATCCATACCCAGGTGTCCTAGAGAGCAAAACTGGCTGTGCTCTCTGGGCGAGAGGGATGGTTTACTTACTCTCCTCTGGCACAGTGACACTAGCCAATTGCAGACGTCTGTGAGCTCATGTATGCGGAAGAGGGTAGATAGCGTTTTCCTCCGAGTGTGTTACGCAGCCCTGTGATGCAGCATAAGCAGCAGTTTGAAAAGATATGGTAGCTAGCGTCACACAATCACCCTCTCATATTTACTGATGCCATTATGGTTCATGCTACAGTATATCCTGCACTTTCACACTAAACAAATTACTAACCAAGACCAAATAATTTCTATTAGCTGTGTGAAAACATGACAACTAGAGAAACTTGTTACTTCCCTGGTGAATGCACTAGACTTTACTGAAATATAACATGCTGATTTGTAAGACTAGGATTAATGGTTAGTAAAGCAAATAAAATATATATGATTTTTATCTTGTTACGGTGACATTTATCATTCAGTTGTTATAGATATTAGCCTGCTCACTTTAACTGGTTTAATACAAACCTTAATAACGCAAAAACAAGCAAATCTATAGGTTTCTGGTATTTAAATAAATGCAAGTAATGTAATGTAAGCGTCATTAAGCTGTTCCCATTACACCAGCAAAACTCAAGCTCTAATGTTGTAGGTAAAAAAAACAAAAAGAAAAGTTTTCTTGACAACAGTACCTGTCACTGGGCCAAGCGGGGGTGTAGGATTGTCTGCCAGCACCTCATAACTTGTAGTAATGTATGTTTACCACTTATTACAGCGTTTAAACATTATACACTTATGCAACCGGTTCGGGGCTTGAGAGAAAAAAAATTGTGTACCTTCGCAAAGGTAGTTCTCAAGCCGTGGGTGGAGATACTCTGATGGGGGTGGTATAATTCTAATGAGCTCCCCTCTTGATGTAAGGAGGGGAGCCAAATCTGAACAGCTTGTTGAAGCTCATGGTTTCAGAAATAGGCAGCCCAAAAGAAACTGACTGGGTTGTCTTATTTCAGAGCGTGTGGGTTGGTAGGCACTCCAGATACCCAAATGTATGTGCACAAGCACTGAAAAAAGAAGTGTCCCCTTTAAATAATGAGTTTAATATTTGAACAATTGGATTATGTATGCAAAAATGTAAGTGAATGAAGGTCTGTGAGATAGAGGGCCTGGGGAATGAAAATCAAGCTATATTACGCTAAAAAAAACCCCATCTCCTTCCTATGACTCCCTATTACTAATTTGACCTAATTTTGCTTCGATACAGACTTGCCCACAATGCAACAGTGTAGCTACATTACTACTGCAACTTCCTAAAACATTACAGCATTTTAGCTCATCTCAAACACACCTACACACCCAGACACTGATGGCAGTAATAAGCTGGTGCTTCAGCAGAGTTGTTGCAGTGTGTGGGTTTTTATAGACCCGGATATTTGCCTTTCAGACAGGTCCTTGATGGCTTGCTGCCAGATCACGTATCAGGCTTTCAGGCTCAGCTTTCATTGCACAACACAAGCTATGTACACATACACACATGTGGAAATAGAGACTGTGTCACACCCAGAGCTTTATCCATCCCTGTGGAACTCGAATCAAATCTGACTGCAGAAATCCTTTCCCAGGTATGAAACTGAACTGCAGATCCACCGCTTTAAAATGAGCCCAGACACGTGGCTTATAATTACAGGAGAGGCGATGGGGAAAAGGGACAGGAATATGCTCAACTTCTTCATTCAGGGCCAGTTCTGCTTTAAAGAAGAAGTGAGCATCACATGAGGAAGTGAAGCACAATCACGTTATTGTTCCTGATTAGTCTTTACTCTAACAGCACAAGTAGCCAATATAATGTAACATACCATGATGTAATATAACATATGCCTAGCATGATCTTTGTTCCCTTTCATGCCTGCTTCACAGTTAACAGATTTTAACAACACTCGTATACAGTGTCCAGACGTATACAGATATTTTTGAAAACGTAGTTCTTTCTTACTCCACACAAACAGCGTATTTGAAAATCTCTCTCTCCACACAAAATACACGAGCACACCAGCCCGCTGATAATTAAGTTAAAAACTTATGTCAAATGCCGCAATAATGGCATGACCAGGTGTACTGAGCAGTAGATAAGGTGCACAAAAACACCAATGTGGCCAAGAACAGAAAATGTTTCCTATGTGTGGACTGAAAATGAGGCCATGCTTAAAGGTAAACTTGTATAAAAAGTGTTCATTCAGATCTTATGCAAAATCTCTATTCACTGTAGTTTGTTTATATTTTTAACGCGATACGATTTTTAGGGTAATTTGCCTGTAACTCTGATACTTAAAATAGTCCCTCTGTATGTCATCAAATAAACAGAAGGCCTACTCTAGATTCTGAACAAAATTGGACACATATCAATCAGAGGCTATTAAATCATATCTTAGAGTGTATCGTAGCAGATTCAGTGGAATTGTATAATATGAGGGTGTAATAATAATAATAATAATAATAATAATAATAATAATAATAATAATAATAAA
>JAOTRR010000031.1:7144773-7163502 GCA_028570945.1 Gogo arcuatus
AAAGAAAGAAAGAAAGAAAGAAAGAAAGAAAGAAAGAAAGAAAGAAAGAAAGGACGCCACCCACTGGGCCACCAGATCCTCCATCTAAACATGGCAAATAAATTACACACCTGACATATCACTGAAAAAAAAATAATACCCAAAGCAAATAAATACATACATTTGATGTAAAGTTATATGTAAATGATATTTATTAAAATAAATTCATATTAGATATTTATTAATTATAATTTATAATGCATATTACACAAATCTTAGTCTTAAATTTATTTGGAAATAAAAATAATTTTGATATAGCACTATTTCCATCCTGAAAGATTTTCATTCTGACACGAGCATTAAAAAAACTGAGATCTAGAAATTACATACATTAAAAAAAAAAAAAAAATTCTGTAAATTACTTATAACCCTTTGGGCTACTGACCGCCCCTATAATCCACTTTCCTCCAGATGTTGATGTTTTTAGACATGATAAATATTCACACTGTAAAACAGAAAAGGCGCCTGGTCCCTGTCGCACCTGTAAACATACACCTCTGTAAACACGCCCCTGCCTTCTCTTCTCCTCTCCTCTCTGTACCTGCGCTTTGTATTTCTCCTTTAAAACAAACACAGTGCTCCTGTTTTTAATGCCAGTCCCTCAAAAACTCCGCTTAGCAGGAGGCATGAAAGGCAGACAAGGTTCAAGACAAGCAAATCCAGAGATGAAAAGCATGCGGAAAATGGGTGCAGTCACCAACACAAAAGATCCCTTGCTGCAAGTTAGTCACCCCCCCATCTTCCTTTAAAGCGAGCCCCCCCCGACCCGACCCCCCTCACTCCAGCCGAGATGCATTGTGGGGAAAGTCGTTGCCATTCGACCTCTGCAGGGCCTGCGCGGGCGCGGACGCAGCTAGAACCCTGAAATTCATTATGCCTTTAAAACCCCTATTTATTTCCGCATAACCTACATACTCTCACCAGGAGGCCAAAGCGAAAAAACCCCGATCATTTCGATGTGGGGAATTTATTTCTAAACAACAACATAATTAATCGGTAGTGGTTAACAAATATAATTCGTTAAAGATAAAAAAAAAAAAAAAGACTGTAATTTATTAAGAAAAACATGTCTGGAGAACGAAACCGAAGGTCGCTGGCTTTTCGAGGAGGTGGATTAGCCGTGACCGGCTCCAGTGGCGTCCGAGGCAGCAACGGAGATAGCTGCGAGGCCCAGGCCTGGACCGACCGACACTTAAACGGCAACAGGCCGGATCAAGACGACGACAGGGACCTGGGGGGGGAAAAAGGACCATCGCCTGGGCAAGTGGAGGGCGGGGGGTCGGTCAGTGACAGTACAGAACCGGAGGCTGAAGAGGAAGAAGACCCGGAAGGGAGCAAGCGGACGGCCGTGAGAGACGCTGTCAACAACCGCGGCTGGACCGCCGTGACGCCCGGAGAAAGGGCCGAGACCAGCCGGAGCACCGGGAACGGAATGAACGGCGACGACGGAGCCGCGGGATCAGAGCACGAGCGAGGCGCGGCGGCGCGCGGCGGAGACGCCAGAAAGCCCTGGGTTGAGATGAGACCTCAGACGCTGCTTCAGAAACACTCGCTTTTCCAAGCTTCCTGGTTACAGGAGTTTCCCTGGCTAAAATTTTGTCAAGAAACGGGGCTCATGTCTTGTTCGTGGTGTCACAACATCGCCACTAATAACAGCGATGAGCTGGTGAAAGGCAGCCGGAATTATAAGCGCGTCCTGCTCCTGAGACATCACCTGTCCTCCGAGCACGGCCGGAACGACCCGACCAAACAGGTAACTACTCAGAGGTGTCAAAGCCTGACACAGAGTTTACGTGACAGGCTCTAAATTCTCTACAACACTCTTTTCCCATCGAGTGGCCTTAAAGTAATAATTTATTATTATGCTGTAGATAAGTTGTAATGTTTATACTGACTTTTTTTCTCGACAAAATTATTGCGCTAGCAGGCTAGCTAGTTAGCTAGCGTACATTAGCCGAACAGTTGCTAGCTACGTTGCTTAGGGGAAAACTGGCTAATAATATGCCACTTAGCATGTAGGCTAACGATAGTCCTCCGTGGTATTTACCAGACAGCTGGCTATCTTTGTCGGTTACCAGTATTAAACGGTAATCTCTTCGATTTTCAGCGCTTTCTTTTTGTGTATTAACTTAAAAGGTTTACGTTTAATTTGTGTTACTGTATCTGGATAATTTGAGAAATGTACTAACTGGTAATTTAGGATTAACTATCTGGCTGTGTGATTGTCTTGTGATGTTTTGACTATAAGACGCTAGATAGTACATATCCAAGGAAAAAAGATTAACTGTAAGGTCTCTTTCACAAATGTACATTCCCAAGTGTACGTGATTAAAACCTGTCGTAGTTGTAATCATTTGAGCCCAGACTATCAGAGCTTCCCTTTCTTTCCATTTGACCTGTCTTCCCCCCACAGTGCACTTATTGCACTGTAATTATCAGCCCTTGTTGCCTTGGTACTTTAGTTGATTTCTACAGAGGTCATAACGCTAAGAGCTTGACCCAGCAGGCTTTGGGGAGCCACAGCCCAGCCCATTCCCTCCCAACCCCCTCCTCTGCTGGGAAAAATGACCTCTGGCACAGCTCTGTCTTCCCCTTTAGGGCTTCTAAATCAGCCTTTGTGCCAGATCAGTGTTCCAGATATCTATATTGCTTATATCCTGGATTGTATGTGTCCCCCTAAATCAAGATCCCTGTGACAAGCTGTGTTTGATTCACAGAATCCAATGATCAGCTCATGGCAAGATTGCATTTAAATAAATGTGTCTTATGACCTTGTGACCTGGTGGTTTTCCCCCCACTGTAAAGGGACTGGAGATCAATAAGCACGCCTGTGATCATCTTCAGAGCTCATGTATAGACATGTCATGAGCCTCAATACTTTGTAACGAATCTTTATCTCAATTAGGGCAGTGTTCTGAAGAACAATCTATAAGTGCATAGTATGACCGAGATGACCATTCTTGTTCACTTGAATTTATTTGTTAGTAAAACCCCTAACGATATTGTTAATAGTATACAGGATGTGCCGGATTTATAATTTATATGCTTCACTTATTGTGGAAGACGGCAGTAGAAGGGATTGCTGATTCTTTCACTAGCAATGGTAGCTTTAAGATACTTTTACATTTGTATCTGATGTATGCATCAGAAAATGAAAAGTGTTAAAAACATTACATTTTAGATTAACAATTGCATTTTTACTTCCTTATTGGTCATTAGGAAGGATTTTGTCAATTCTGCACAGTTTAGGAAAGGTGTGTTGGTACCCAAGCATAAATACAAGATAAATTAGCATAGACAGATGTTTTTTTCTGGGAAAATAATCTATAAGATATGGGTTGACAGTGATACAAGCTGAAATGAGTTGCCTGAGACAATAGACTACATTTCTTTGCATTTGCAGATGTGACTCTGTGAAGCCGGGGCCGTAACTCAGTTAACCAAATAGGGGGTATCTGGGTTGCTTCACTCTTGTGTCTGGACATTGTCCTCAAAGTTGCTATCCCTGGTTAGAGTGTCTACAGAGGAGACAGTGGCTCCACCCTTCCCCTGTCTGCCCCATGTGAAATGTAGGCTTGTGTGTATTGGGGGGGAGAGAGAGGACTCTGTGGAATTCTCTATCGATGAGCTCTCCACATTGTTGGGAGGCCCAGAGCCTGGTGTTCTCCACCCACACCTTGGGTCAAGCACACTGCTACATTGTTCGTGCATCTGCGAGATGGGCTGGGTGAGGGGGACCAAGCACTGGCCTCAGGGCTAGGCTGGCCTAGGGTGGGGTTTACGCAAGAAAAACAAAACTGCTATCCCTGCAGTCTGGGGGACAGTGTTATTCCCCTGAGTCACCCCGTGTCTAGTATGCAATTGCGTTGCTCACCTAGTGGTGAAGGATTAAGCTAAGGGTTTACAGTTTGGTTGAGCATGCTTATTTACAGTCAGAGTTGAATGAGCTGTTGGATGATGATGTGAGCAGTCTGTAGTCTGATTGAGCAGCACGTCAGCAATGATGATATCAGTGGTGGTGGTTGTGATGTGTTCCGGTTCCACATCAAAACGAAAGTCTGAGGTGTGAAACCAGAACGTGAAAAACCACAGTGGGTTTCATGTCACTCTGTCAGAGAGTATTTACCATACTAGTTCTAGTTTACATTAATACAATAGTTTCAGTATTATTTGACTACTACTCACCAGTGTGTTAAGGCTGGGGTTTTTCTAGCCTTTCCCCTCTGTGGTCAGTGTTTGTAGAACTCATTTGAAAAATTAGTGTTGGGGCTCCTCTGAAAGCATCTGTTCTCCAGCTCTGTGTTAATACGTGGCACATCTGGAGAAAGGATGAGCAGAGCTGGACAGACTGTGAGAGAGAAATACAGAGAAGTGCACTTTGCGCCAGTGTTTCTTTTCCTCTCAATGATGACGGACATTGTTTCTGTCTCTGGTGAGGCACCGTCTCAAAGCTTCTCCCTGAAACAAACACATGCTTAAGAGAAAGGAGGAAATAATAGAGAACAATATGACACCACAAGCTGACAGTCATTCCCATATATCTCCTCTTGTCTTTCACATCCCCCCCTTTCACTCACACTCGTACCCATCTGGCTCCTTTGGGTTTTCCATTCTGATGTCATGTAAATTCACCAGCACTGGCTAGATTGGTCACCTCATAATGAAGTAATTCTGCACATATTGTGTTCACTCTTTTGCAGTCCTTATGGATGTAGGGAGCACAAAGCCTCAGTGTACCACACACCATCACTGAACAATGAGCCTGGAGGAAAGGGCTGGCATTGTGTAGAGAAATGGGGTTGCCCTCTATCTCTTCTCTCCCTGTCCGCTGGACTGCTGTTGGAGCCATGCTACCGCAATAATCCTATCTACCCGGACAAGGGCTGCAGTGTGGAGGAGGCTTGGATGGCCTCCGCCCCGAGAAATGGATTTAATCTAAATTACTTGAGCAGAAAACACAGCTGTGTAGTAGGAGGGGGGGAAATTCTGGGCCTAAGTGGTATAAATGACTCTTTGGATTAGGACATCTGCTTTGCAATCCAGAAATGTAGCACACAAGTACTCCCTCTAATAGGTACCAGTCTGTTCCACCTCTTTTACCCAAGAGGCAGAAGAGTTCTCAACCTCTACTGAGCACAGGTGTAGGGAAAGGGTGGAGGCCCAAAATGAATCTCTTGGTTTAAAAAGAGGCTTTGCCCAGTGAGTGAAATGGTTTGCTTAGGGTGTGTCTTGTGATACAGTTTCTGTTTGAGTGGGGGGTTTCGGGAATGATATACAGTTCCCACAGAGCTGCAGATCGAGAGCTGGTCGAACCAGTTCTATCATTGTGGTGGTGTCACCGTATCCCCACTATGTTGAGTTTACACTGTGCATTAACCATGTTTGCTTTTTTTTGTGTGTGCCATTACTAGGAACCTGAGAGGCTAGAAGATACAGAGGGCACTGAGGTGGAGGACTACAGAAACAAGCCAAATGAGAACTCCTACTGCTACCAGCTGCTCCAGGAGCTGGACAAGCAGCGCAAGAGTGGCATCCTGTGTGACGCGAGCATTGTGGTTTGCGGTCAGGTATTCCGCGCGCACAAGAACATCTTGGTGGCAGGAAGCCGCTATTTCAAGACCCTCTACTGCTTGACCAAGAATGAGAACCTTGACCAAACCACAGTCACGCACCTAGATGTTGCTGCCGTGCAGGGATTCTCAGTTATCCTGGATTTCCTGTACTCAGGCAATTTACTGCTCACAAGTCAGAATGCCATTGAGGTGATGTCAGTGGCTAGCTACTTGCAGATGAGTGAGGTTGTGCAGTCATGCCGTGCTTTTATCAAAGATGCTCTGAACATCAGCATCAAGCAGGAAGCACCTGACTCCGTGCTAGTGGACTACAACAAGCGGCGTGCTGTGCCCAAAGATGACAAGAAGCCTGGCAATTTCTGGGCCACCAGCATCCTCTCAAAGCTGTCAATTAAGGCCAGTGGGCAGGTGAAGGAGGAGCCAAGTGACGCGGCTGTGCCAACGCTGGGTGCCTCAGCCTGGGGTGGAGAAAACTCTGTGGGGTCCGGGGAGACGCAGACACAGGGATCAGCACCTGTGTTTGTCTGGAACGAGCTGCCCCTGGGTGCTGGGGCTGCCATGAAGAGCGAGGAGCGCCACGAGCCAGGCAGTGGCAGGCGGAAAAAACAGATTGCCAGACGCTTTGTCTACAACATCCCACCTGAGCCAGAGGAGGGCTTTGATGAGGGCATGTTCATTCAGCCATCAGCATCCTACACCAGAGATGACTACTCTTATCTCTCAGAAAAAACAGGTAAAATCACTTTAGCTTTCAGCCTTGGATGTGTACTGAAAACGGCATTTATTTTTCCTCTCATCATTCATAAATTTGCGGTGAATAAATGACACCCCCTGCCCTTAAGACCACATGAGAATACGTCCCAATAAAAGTTCAAGTTGCTGAACTCTTTTTATGGACATAATTGTTAGGCATCGGCATATGTTGGCGCATGTGGCGCATCATTCTCATTGAAATGAATGGCAACAGGTGTGTTTTTAACGGGTATCAAAAAGTCCATGTGCGTACAGCCTGAGGCTCGGGTGTATTTGAATAAGGTGGAAGCTTTGTTCTGAGTCGTGACTATGCTAAATAGTTGTTACTATTCAGAGAGAACAGACGATGTGAAGGGTGTGATGCTTTCTTTTTTTCCTTGACTCTTCTCACACACCAGCAGTTCACTAGCCTTTTCAGGATGTTATACTATTAATTTAATAGTAGTAACTATCATTTACTAAAGACAACAGCCAGGAAAAGCAATGTGTGTATAAGAGGTCGAACTGCATATGGGAGCAGTACTGGTTCCACGTCTGGAATAATGTATTTAGTTTGACTTTTCTTTATTATCACTCATTTACCAGGCATTTTTTATTGCTAAAGTTGCACTTACTTTTGAAAGGCTGCTGATCCAAGTGGGAGAGAAAGAGAGGACACTTTGTTATCTCAATGTGACATTGAAATGGCATGAAAGTCATGATTTGAATCCGTATGATCTGACATTTTCTTTTGAAAGAGGAAGTCAGGGAGGGAGCGTGTTGAAGGGCTTGACTGATTTCCATAACAGCCAATAGTGTTTGAGATGAAGCGTATCTCCCACTGAATGCACACAGACTCAAAATAGCTTAGCAAACTGGCTAAATAAGAAGCCACATCTTTTCTGTGTTTTCTTTGCCAGTTTGCCCACTGCAACTTTGTCACATTCAGTATCCTTGAGCATAGACTTGCAGTCACCACACAAAATTTCCAGTTTTCCTGGAAATAAGGTGTTTGTTTATATAACACACACACACACACATACATATAACATTAGTGATGCTACCTGAGGTCATCAGGTGTGTCGGGTCTTTGAAACATCATACACACTCGCCCAGGTGACACAACCAGGGTTGATCAGACTCCGACCTGTGCCCGAGCAGCAACCCGCGGATCTGCCATCTTGACACTTTCTCAGTTGCGTCTGTGGTGATGAAAATGGTTCTCCTTCTTCTCTCTCCTGTGATTCCAAGTGCAGCGTATGCCTTACAGAGTGACTGGCCTGACATGACATCCGACCTCCACAGCCCCCGTGGAGGAATCCTGGAATGCTTTGTCTGCGAACGTCACAGATTAACAAGAACAAAATTGCTGAAAAATATTGCTGAGTCATGTAACAAAATTCACTAAACATATTGTATAAAGTGGGCTGCATCAACTATTATCTACTATTATTAGTAGTATTATTACTATTATTTGCTTATGCAAGAGCATTAAGGTATATCTAATAAAGGGTTCAAATAATAGGTTCTCTTTCTCTGTGACTAATACAGTAGCATCATGCTAACACATTTTATTTATATATAAATAATTTGTGTCTGCAGCAAGAAAAATCTCATACAAAAGGATGTAAAACACCAATTTGATTTGATGGGGACTAAAGTAAATTCATATGTTTAGCTCTCATTACTCTATTTGTTGTAATATAGTGATACAAGCTTCTTGGTTTGTCTGATGGGCAGTAATTGAGAGATGTGTTACTGAAAATTCATTTTTAAGCTATAATGTTTCATGTGTACCGTTCTCATTAATCAGACTACTATAAAGACAGATATTTAGGGGGTTCAGTTACAAATGTTGTCTGGTATTAACCTAAATGGAGGTTGTGGGATAACTCATTGTCAATAATGGCAGCACCCCCCCCCCCCAATGGTCAGAGCCAGGGTAAACCCCACCGTTGCATGATCTACCCTAAAAGTGAATTATGTCTTGGGTTTTAAATAATGTTTGCATAACATTTGCTGAAAAATATTGCTGACTTGTGTAACAAAATTCACTAAACATATTGTATAAATTGGGCTGGATCAACTATTATCTACTATTATTATTATTATTATTATTATTATTATTATTATTACTATTATTTGCTTATGCAAGAGCAATAAGACATCTAATAAAGGGTTCTCTTTCTCTGTGACTAACACAGTAGCATCGCACTAACACACAGGATTAGAATGCTAGACCAAGTTAACTAACTTTATTAGTGAATGCTAGCTGGCTAAAGCTACCTCAAATAGGCTATGTTGTTACCATAAACAGGAGTTCATTACCTGGAAGTGGACAGTCTGTTTGAGTTTGACTTGATTTACTGTATTCTCTAAAAGGCTTAGAAAAGGAAGGACTGTTTTCTCCTGTGACTGATTAACCTGAATCAAATTGACCATGGAAAGAGCATTTTGGTCTTACTCTTGAATGCTTTCAACACTTTAGTTTTGAATGTAGTATTGAATAAAATGTCCAATTAGATGAGACACATTTATTTAAGGATGCTACTAGTTAACTGGCTGCATCAATTAGTAGCTAAATCAGATCCTTGAGCTCTCATGACCCCAATAACCATCACCAAAATATCTTAACGTACACAAGTGATTTTCCTCAAGAAAGACCTAATTTCCCAGACAGGATAAAGCTTTTGTTTTTGTTTTTTTTTGTTTTTGTTTTTTTGGCACCCAAATTCTATTTTAATCTTCCAGTTAAAACAAACAAACAAACAAGGTTCCATTATAAATTAATTTACTGGATTTAGTACTATTCCAAGAAAAATGGAAACACTGTTAACCATGATTGTTTCACCTCATGTCTAGCTGATAGAAATGAGTTTTCAGTCTCTTTTATGTCAATGTCATAGGCTTCCTCACCTACTGAACTGTGTGTTGGTGTGGAAATACAGGTTGCATGCTATAAGATAATACTGGTAACCTGAAGTATAATTAAAATATAAACAAAATATTTACAAAAGGCACTCAAATTAAAACATGATGGCATGGAGCAGGGGTCATCAATTTTATCCTCAAAGGGCCAATGTGGCTGCAGGCTTTCATCCCAACCAAGCAAATATCACACCTGATTCCACTTGTTTAATCAGTTCATCTTGGTTTGCAATTTAAAAGATGTGATGCGAACATTTTCTAGTCTATATCTTGCTTGAAAAGCTTATAGCCAATGAAATATCAGTGATCAAAATTCTGAAGCTAGTGGCCAGAAAAGTGTGCAGTATGCATCAGATGCTTCAATGGCCATGGGCAGAGTATCTGAGTTTCACACTAATCTTAATGAGACACTCCTTTTTCATTTGTGGGTTCTGTAAAATCTTCCATATTTCAGTAAAATAGCTGTTTTGACATTGGAACAGTTCATTGTTACTCGCTCTATGGATTAGTAATGTCTGGCATGGTTGCAGGCATTTTCCTGTTAATGGGGGTATCTCCAGTATTGCCCAAGCACATTCTTAGGCACACCCTCATAGTTATGCCCTGACCTTTGCCTGTGGCATCATGCCAATCATGATCTTACATCAAGATTTCTTTTCTACTTGTCAGTGTAGTTGGGTGTGTAGTATGCGCAAGCATGAGCCATCTCTCCTTTTAATTAGAGGTTGAGCTGGTAAGTCTGAGTCCTTTATTAAGCTGGCTGCCTCTGCCTTCTTGATATCTCACAAACCTGTGGAATCTTCAGCCAGAGGAGCTGTCAAGCCTTAAGCGCTTTTTACACAGGTATTCCGTAATGTTGGCGTAAAGAAGGCACCTCAATATTCCAGCTTTAGTAATTTACACTGAACCAAATACACGGCGTCACGCCGGCTTTCAGTGTGTGTTTTTACATTGCAAGCCAGTGTTCTGCAACCAGAGACGTGACACATCACAGTGGAGCGTCGGCATCTAGGGGGACGTATCTACGCGTCGGAAATATGAATACTCTGAGAATACTGGCGCTGCTTTAAAAACAACGGTGGGTGAACTAAGTGTTGAGGTGCTTTTGTTAGCTGTGCTCATTTAAACCACTCTTCAAGCACAAAGTCATTACAGAACATCATATGCAACATGTAATCACTTCTGTTAAATAATTCAAGTTTAAGAGAAGTAAGAGTCTCTCTCTCTCTCTCTCTCTCTCTCTCTCTCATTTATTTATTTATTTATATATATATATATATTACATAACGCAAACACGTTTTTATATACATAAAAACATGTTTGCGTCTTTTGAGCACAAACTAAGCTGGCTTTTTTTGGGGTGGGGGGAAAAAGTGTCATAGAAAACTGCTCAAAAATGAGAGGAGAGAGAATCAGTGTGTAAGGTAACGAGGTAGAGTGGAGAGACTCATGCGAGCAACGTGTTTGGGCGATCAAAAATATGTTGAGAGTGAAGAGAAGGAGGAAGTGATTTGAGGCAGAAAAGCGTGTGGACCTTAGACACTGTAGAGGGAGATATTTGAATTCGCGCTGGTCTCAGAAAGTAGAATGTCAATGTAAAAACTTCACACCCCTGTCCTGCCGTGCCGGCTGTCCCTTTTACACAGACGTCTATTCCGGTTATCTTACTACCTATTGTTCCGGCTCAGAGGCAGAACAACGCAGACCCCCCGTTCCGCATTCGGAAGTTTCATACAGAACGCGATGCAGAATAAAGGCATAAGATTTCCACCTTGAACAGGCTGTGTAAAAGGGGTCTCGGACACTATTCAGCACACTGAAGCGTGAAATGATATTACATATTAAAGTGGGATGGTATGAAGGTAAAGCTGGGATGCTTTAAATGCTCTTAAATGCATTTAGGTCCTATTTCTTATAGCTCTATAAAAGCAGTCTGGCATCCTGAACTCTGCATGTGTTGACAGTTCCTAGGCTCAAAGCGTTTTCCTTTATGCAGTCAGTTACTTAAAGGAATTCTCCAATGTTTTTTAACTGTATCTCTACCCACCACATCTGTAGCTCATAAGAGATTACTTCAGTCAATATCTCTAACACCTTTGACTTTGAAAAGAATGGAAAATCTGTCTTCTCAAAGCTCCTTTATAAAAGTAGCCTAGGGGCAGCAACATTTAAAATACATGATCATATAATGTAAATAAAGGTCTTTGAATGAGACAGATATGAAAGGAAGGCAAACTAAAGCCGTTTGTGTTGTTTTTATTATGTATTTATTAGCAGCTGCGTGCCCGTGGTGGTACGTTTATGCAAGACCAAAGATTCTTCCTTCTGGAAAGTAATCCACTTTAAGAAAGCATGAATTATATAGATTTATATAACCGCACGGTTGAATTCTCAATTCTGATTGTTCAGAAGGTGTTGTTGAATTTTCTATAATTCCCTTAGTGTTTGTTACGCCATTTCTGGTCGACTTGGTTTTGTTTGCAATGCATTTCGCTCATGTTTGTTTTGGTGTCTCAAGCACAAACTTTCGCCAGTGTCATGGCAACCATACGTATTTTTTTCTGAAATTCTCCGTTTTCCCCATCTAACAAACTCAGCGTCTTCAAATTTATGCACCTCGGAGAGTATTTTCGAAAAGTATCGTTGATGGAAAATGCTGTTTTAGTGTGGACTAAAGGGCTAAACAGAGAAATAATTATGCGTTTACCCGGCTTAGTTTGGACATAAGTCCAATAATAAACACATTTTAAAAAACTGTTATTATTTAACAAAGAAGATTTCTGTAAGGAGATGTTTATTTAACATTTATTGAAGGCGTTTCAGGAGTCAGTGCTTTGTAACAGCCAGTTTTCCTGCATGGGAGAGTCTTCAGGACAGAGGAGCTTGCGCTTCGTAGTTTCTCAGTAAGATGTTTTTTCTGTCTTACTAACCTCAAAAGGGATAATGAAAAAGAGCCGCAAGCAATTACGTGAACTAACTTGTCTCACAAACATTCCACAACGTTAAACGGTTAAAAGTTGATGAACTGTTCTTTAATTGATAAGAAAATGTAATTGTTGGCAAATAGCTGGGTTATAAGGGGAATGAAACACTTGTGCTGTTCTTGGAAATTTTAGGGTTGTAACAGTATCTCCACTTTGCATCAGGCCACATAATACCAGCCTGTCATTGATGATTTTCCTATAACATCACACCCTGTTGTGTGTCCCCCCCACTTACTTAAGGTCTATTTACAAATTCCTTTGACTGTAGAATTCATATTTTGTACAAAAAATGCAACTGCCTTCAGACTTCTGTTTTGAGTAAACATGTTTTCCATTATCTTCTTAGTACAGGGAATCATGACGGTTGTTGTCCAGGGTAATTGCCCGTACATTAAAGATGTGGTAGAGATAGGGTTGAAAAACTGAAGTGTTTCAGTAATGGTTGTTTTTTTGATGGTAATGAGCTCGCTGTTCTCCATTTAGCTTTAAGATTCTGGCTCCACAGTGAACAGGGCAGGATTCATTGTCGTAAATACTTGAATTCTGTTCAAAATGGCCTTCAGTTGAGTTGTTTGCAGCTGCTGGTTGGCCACACACACACGCACTCACTCACTCCCCTCTCAGTCCTCCAAGGTGCAAAGCTGCCAGGGGTCACCGTGCCCTAATCCTCCCTAATGCAGCGCGCCCATTGCTGCCTTTACAAATATTGACCCAGGCAGCACAGGCCCTTACAGTGGCATCTAATGGCTTACCTACCAACCCCCTAAATGCACCCTGAGAAACCTGACTCGCTGCCAGTTCTTCTGGTAATCATTTACACATTATACGTATACACCCACATGCCGAAGATGCACAGTGTGGAACTTGTGCATGTTCTTCAAGAGTTAGCCAAGTATTTATGACACATAAGATGCATTTAATAATGAGTGCAGGCAGAAGCAGTACCGGTAAGTGCATATGTCCTCAAGGGTTTTGGGGTAGTGTACAGACGGAGCAATTACTGGGTGGAGACTACTCAATCCCTCAGTCTGTTATATCCCTCTCCCACCACAGAGCTGGCTCTTCAGCATGACCAGTAAAGGTCGTTGGGAAGAAGAGTAGCAGCTTATAATGTTCTTGGAGTTGTTTCCCTTCTCAAACTGTAGCATTGTTGCATAATTTCAAAATCTAGTTTGATGATTAACTATGTCAAGTCATGCTTTAATGGCAAAGTCTGATCCTAGGTGTGTACCTGACTAACTTATAGTGGCAGGTTGAACTTTAATTTTAATACTGGATAACAGTAAGGGAAGAGGGAGCGGCGTAGTCGCCTTCAGCTTTTCTTCAGTCCACCCACACGGTGGTGCTTGGGGTCCATCTGAAATTCCCAGGTGATCTGGCTCTCGTCAGCCCCTTGGCAACCTGCTTAACGACTCTTTTGTTAGGGCCATTTTGGGTCAAACAAACCTGGACTTCCCCATTCCCCTGTCACAGTAAAGAGACTTGTTCTCTGCTTAACCGTAGTTAAAGACAAGCACCTCAATTCCAGCAGGGCTCGGGTGTGTGCGCTACATGTTCTATAAAAGCTCCTATTTTGATATTCCCCTGGTAAATGTATTTAAAGTCAATTTAAAAGCCAGTGGAAAGAAGTAGAGCTTGCTCTTTTATTCATTTGTTCCTCCTTCATTTGGAAAAATTGCATTATAGTAATACAGTTATAGCTTCTGGTATGAAATTACCATAGCCACTGACGATACTTCACCAGGTTACCCAGCCAGCACACTCTGGAAGTAACACAGAAGGGAGTGCATCTCTTCTCATCACACATAAACATGATACCTTGACACAATAAAATGACCCCGCCCCTCTCTCGCCATCTCTTCATACAGCACACAAAGAAAATGGAGTAAATACAGATGTGGAGGAGAAAAAACTTGGCTAGCTACAGCCACTCCTTTCACCGATCAGCTGTTTGTGTACGCTGAAGGAACTTGGCACAAAAAGCAGCTCGCTGATGATCTGTGTTTTTTTCTGTCCTAGGTGAAACGTCCGACACCGCTCTGAATAAGCTCAAGTGCCCCCACTGTAACTACATAGCCAAGCACCGACGAACACTAAAGAGACATCTGATCATCCACTCGGGTGTGCGCTCCTTCAGCTGCGACATCTGCGGCAAGCTCTTCACCCGCCGAGAGCACGTCAAGAGACATTCCCTGGTGAGACGAAGACTCATTTTCACTTATGCTACATGTCTGTCTGATATTCTTCCCTCTCTGACCCACCCTCATGCTCATATCCTCCTCCACCAGTGTGCTCTTCTGCCGGTCACTCCATCAAAACTCCTTTATTGACTCCTCATTCATGTTTTAACTGTTTATGAGCTTTAGTTGCATATTCATTGCCTTGTGAATTGAGTGTCATTTCCTTTAGAGTTAGTGTTTAAAAAATATAACCGTGTGATGAAGCAGGCTTATTCATATTCCAAAGTTTGTTCATACTCATAACGTAGCAATTTATTTAAAATAATAAAATAGAGTAAAATGCTGTTTTGTTTCTAAAATGTCTGATTCAGTTTTCATTTCAATACAGATTTAATCAGTGACTGGACGGTGTGTGAGCGTGCGTCAGGCCTTTACAACCCTAACGTCCCCCTCCCCATAACAGCACGTCCCAAAGTGTTTTATTCCTCTTATAGCACAGCAGTTTGCCAGTAATTGTTTAACACATTGAATGATGCCTTGTACATTTTATCACTTTATAGTACGGGTGTGAGCAATGTGATAAAAATATCATATCACGATTTTTTTCAGGCTGGATCACGATCAATGATATGATCCCGTATATTTTTCATGTTGGATTTTAAGACTATTTTGCAGGTTGCTGAACAGAGTAACCAAACTAATTTCCCTATTGATGAAAATATAGCTTTACAGTGAAACACAACGGCAAAGAAAAAGAAAAACAGATAATTTAGACCAAAGTACCTTTTCAAACAAATTTCTGAACAAAATATAAACTGATGCTTGACAGGCGAGTGAGTAAGTATGTTTAACTAATGAGAGTTGGTTTACATTTTTATTTAAAATAAGCAATTCATTTTTCATTGTTTTTGGGGGAGTTTATTGCACTTCTCTCAGCATTCTGGGTGCAGCTGAGGAATGGTGGTGTTAAAAATATTTCCAACTCAGTAAATGGTAAGAAGCATCATCTATTTTTAGAAGTCTCTTTTTCAACTGGTTGTTGGGAATTGTATCCTTGGCCTGGTAAAATGTCACAGCATCAGTGATGTCTTTCCAGCACTGACTTGTTTGCTCTTAAGTAGTACCTTTTTTCGGTCGCATGTGTTGTTATTGTTGTTCGCTTCAGTGCTGTTTTGGCTGCAGTGCTGTTGCACTCGCATTCTCTCGCCGTGTTATCTGGCTTTCGCCACACGTTTTGGGGCTTTCTTTTGAGGAGGTTAAACAGGTTTGTCATGTTTCCTCCAAACATGTTAGTCTTACCTTTGCATATTTTGCAAACAGCTGTTGTTTGTGCAATGTCCGTTGTGTAAAAACCAAACCAGTTCTGTATAACTGATGTTAGATTTTTAGGCACCAAATCCTGTGTTGCCAAACAAAATGAAGAGGGAATGTCAGTTAATGGACTGCCTATTGGTTATTGCTGATGTTTGTGTCTGTCAGGGAGAATGGGACATTTTCAGTGCAAAATGTGATTAGTATCACGAACTCATGGTACTCAAGATCTCGCAGTCTCTGTTTACTGTGAAACTATAAAGCTATAAAATGTCAATTTAAAAAAAGCAAGGGAAGAATTGTTTTGTGCATCTAAAGATAAATTAATTGGGGTTTGCACTATCATCACATTACCAGTAACATCAGGTTTAGATGAAATGGCTTCACAAAAACAAATACGATGGATTAAATTGGTCATTATATAATGTAAACAAACTTTTATCGTTTAAAAAAAAAAAAACACACAAAAAGAACCCACTAAACAGCCAGTCAAATTCATGCACAGTTTATTTTGTCACCGTGGCTGCAGCTGTCAATGCTTAAAGTCCCTGTTATTGAAGCTGTATTGTGACGACTCTCCTCTCACAGGTGCACAAGAAAGATAAGAAGTACAAGTGCATGGTGTGTAAGAAGATCTTCATGCTGGCGGCGAGTGTGGGGATCCGTCATGGCTCTCGCCGCTACGGTGTGTGCGTGGACTGTGCTGATTCGCACCAGGCCACACAGGAAGGGCTGGAGGCCATGCAGGAGCTGGAGTTCAGCCGTGATGAAGACTTCGAGGAGAATGTCGAGGGAGATGAGGACATGGGGGAAGAGGTAGACGCCGAGGATCCTAACGACAACGACCAATCCAACTACGAGGGTGACACAGGTGCCACCCCTGAGGAAGACTAACGTCAATGCAACTTCAAAAAAACAAAAGCTGGGAAACAATCAACAACTCCAAAGTGCTATCAAACCTCATGGTTGCACAGTAGTGTGTATGTCTAAAAGAAAAAAAGCGTTTGGTAGATAGGGACTTGAAGATGTAAAGATTGTGTGTGACCGAGTCTAGGCCTGCTGCCTGTTAGAGAAAGAGATAAAATGATGATATATGAAAATCAGGTTTTTCAGTGATGTATTTTTTTTTCCTTCTTCTTTACTAGGGTCTGATGGTGTACAGTGTTTTATGTTATGATAGGCCAATCATCTTAAAGATATTATTTAATTTATGAAGAAAGTTAATATGGTCTTATTAAAATGCTATAATTTTTTTTTTTTTTGTCTGTCTGTTTTTTTTTTTTTCTCTCTCCATGTCTGAGAGAAGTTCCGTTTTAGACCGCGCTTCCTGGCAAGTCTGAACTTCCACGAATTATGACTGTCCTAACTTTGAGGACAGCATTGGAGATGTTGCCTACAGGAAGATTTTATTTCCTTTCAAGTTGTGTAGATATGTTTAGTTATCATAAAAGATCTATGAGCTATATTTCCTTTCCTTTTTTCCTGCACAAATCTTGGAACCAAAAAAATCTGTTTTGTGACTCTAATAAACCACAGCCATATTTATGATTAAGTTATATTGGGGCTGTGCCATTGTGCCAAGCAGAATGCACACCAAGATTTGGCAGGAGGCGAACTACTGAAAATGCTGAGAGTAAACATAAAGCAGAGAAAAAAAAAGTTAAAAAAAAAAAAAAAAAAAAAGTATAACGGGAATATATTATTGCTAGCTTTATATGAATCACAGCGTCACCGTAACACTTTATAGAGCATTTTGACATTCACTTAAAGCTTGAATTTTGCCAAATGACGGAAACGTTTGGTGCTGTAATGCTTGTTTTTGAAATACTGGACCTAAAAGCTGTATATGATATTAATCGTAAAGCCTACTCAACTCAGATATTTTAATCAGCTCTATATGTAACACTGTTGTACTAAAGAGCCGATCAGGTATGCTTTGCCATTGTTTTTGTTTTGTTTTTTATATATATAAATTTAATGCACATGCACACACATACATACCATTTTTATTTTATTTTATTTTTAATTGAACCTACCGGCAGTACAGTAACAACGACCCAGAGTTTGGACCTTCCTTATTTGGTGTGATGAGGTACTGAGCATACTGATAATCACTTGAATGATGTGGTGTGTGTGTGTGTGTGGTGTGCGTGGGAATTGTGAAGAATGCTGATTGGTTGGGATGTATGAAGTTTGTGTTGTAAAAGGCTTCATTTTCGTGCAAAAAGAAAAGAAAAAAACATACTATTTACAGTTATTTTATTTGACGCGATGTTGTATTTGTCTGCCGAGAAAAACACTTTGGTCATGCTAATGTAAAGTGGAGCTCTGTGGAGCGTCACAGTCACGCACTTACTACTTTACATTTTTTTTTCCTTATTTCCCCAAAGCCGGTCTGGATGGAAATAAAAGAAAACTGTTTTGTCCATGTGCAAATCCTTTTTTTTTCTTTTGACATTTCATTATTTAATATTATATATATATTGATTCCAAAATGCAATCAAGACTGTTAATTTCTATTTGTCCTACCAAAATCGTTGTTTAATTAATGTTGAATTAATGTATGAGAAAGCCAGGTAACCTGTTTAGTGTAAATCCTTGCTCATGTGTATGTAATTGTCAGATTTAAATGTTTTTATTCTAAAAATCATTCACTTTACCCTAGATGCATATATTGTTTTTGATTTTTCTTTCTTTCTATGATGTTTTCTTTTCTTTTTTTTTATTTCATCAAGCAGATTTTATAAGAAATATTTGTGGTTTGAAACCTTGGAACAGCAGTTTCTGGTCATATGCAGTGGATCTATTGAAGTGCTATAATGATACAAAGTATGTCTATCTTTCCCTTTACGTCAGATGAACATGTATTTTGAGAGCTCTATAGAAGATATTCATCCGGTTTGTATTATTTACCTTCAATCACTGTGGGAGGGATATATTATTATATATATCTATAGATGAAGTATATGAGATACCTAATAT
>JAOTRR010000031.1:7172077-7182890 GCA_028570945.1 Gogo arcuatus
GTGTGTGTGTGTGTGTGTGTGTGTGTGTGTGTGTGTGTGTGTGTGTGTGTGCTGTTCAAACATGCCCCCAGGCACCCACACACTGGCCCTTTCTCTGGGCTGTGTGAGAATGGAGAGCTTTGCTTTGTGTGGGTGTCTGTCAGTGCTGTTGTGTGGAGTTGGCCCCATTGTGGTCGACCACTGTTCCTTATTGACACAGGACTCTCTCTGCTCTCTGTTCCCAGGCTTGGAGCCTGCGTCCGGACCTCCAGCACCCTGAAACCGGATCCGGCGAGCACCGTCACCGTTTGTGCCCCCCCCGCATTATAGTGCGTGTCTGTATTTCAGTCTAAACTGTGGCTGGGCCCATTAAAGGACAGCAGGTAATGGCATGGTCACAGCTGCTGATGGGGAATGTGACGACTGCTCATTCAGAGCCACTCTTGAATGGCTACACTCATTTTCTCTTCTCTTTGTGCCTCCTGTTGCTCTGTGATGGCATGGCGTCGTTGGAACCTCAGGGTCAGAGAGAGAGAGGACGTGCTTCATATTGGGTCCATTATGGAGTGTGTGTGTGTGTGGGTGTGGGGGGGTGTTAATTGGGCCTCAGAACCTCCCATTACCTCAGAGGCAGATTGAACGACTAGGCAGGTAATGGCAGTTTAGAAATGTCCCATTAGAGATTTTGCTCATTTCCTCTGGCAAGAGTTTCTTTATTTATTAAATAAATAAACAAAATTGCAACATAAAATATAGAAGAATAAGCAGATGAATGTATGAATGAATGTCACAATAAAAGTATATATTTTTTTGCTGTTTTGAAAGCCCTTTTTTTATCTTTAATCCTGATTACTAATATAAAACATAGAAACATATATTTAAAAGCACTATAAAGTAAAAAATATATAGTAACAAATGAAAAAATACATAGACACAACGGAATAAAATATCATTTTGATAGTATAAATAAACTAAAAAAAATGTATGTACAAACATAACGTAATAAGATATTTAAGCAAAACATTATAATTAAATGCTGAAATAAAAATTGCTCCAGCCAATGTAAAGAGAAAATTGCATTTATATTGGCAATAATATATTTTCTTCTCACACTCTTTAATGTTTTGCTAGATGTGTTATAGCAGAGCTTTATGGCATGGTATCAGTGCATTGGACTCTTTAGCAGGTTGTGTTGCTCAGAGTTTGGACAGGATATACAGCTTGGTGCATTCAGCTGTGTGAGATCAGCTGAGTCTCAGAGCTGAAGCTGCCAGGTTCAGTGTGTGAAAATAAGCAAAGATGAGAAACAGAATATTACACTGGACGGACGAGACAGCGCTCTGTTGGGAATTGTCCACTTGGCCAGCCTCACATACACCGGTCTTGTTCACACAGGTCAGTTTTGAGCACTTTGCTCCTCCTGTGCCAGGGCAGACTTTTGACATTTGTGTGTGAAAACCTTAGGAACTGAACTGAACTGAAATGCTGCTATTTTCATATGTTCTTCACTTCACTTCATCTCCTCCTTATGTTATTTAGTTGTTTAAGGATTAATCCTTTTCATACATGGTTTCACCAATACCTACTTACCCCCAACCCCCGACACACAAACACAATCGTATGAGCCTCCATGCCTCTGTAGCTATGTGTGAGGTGTGTGTGTTTGATTGTGTGTCTGCAATCTGTCAGTGCATGTGTATATACACAGCACCGTGTGTGTATCCATGTGTGCACGTGTGTGTGTGTGTGTGTGTGTGTGCCTGACGAGGTGCCGGTTCCCACAGCTCTGATCTAATTCAGCTGTAACCCAATCTCCGTGTGAGTGTCGCTCAGCCAGCGCTCTCCCTCCCACCACCAACATTCAATGCGTGAGTGTGTGTTCACGCTTGTGTGTGTCAGTGCATGCACGTGTGTGTGTGTGTGTCTGTCTGTCAGCCACTTCCCCTGTCAGTCCCACAAGCCCCTAGGCACAGCGGCTCACAGGGATTGGTTTACTGTGTCAACTCCGGCAGGCGCGCTCATATGGCCTGCCGCATCCTGTGTGCACACCATCACGACACTCTATACCTGCCGCTCGGCAACTGCAGAAGCCAGGAGGAGACAAGCAAGACAGCGATGGAGGAGAGCAGAAGAGGCACAGATATGACACACGTCACCCCCAGCACATATTACTCCCATTCTTTATCAGCTACACTGACTCTCTGTTGTATCCCATATACAATAAAGTATACACTGTTCTTTGGAACTGGAAAGCCTTGCATAGCCTTTTCCACTCAGTCTAACAGATTTTCCTTAATTAATCAACACACATACACTCTGGCACTGGATTCCTGGCGTTCACCATGTTTCTGAGAAGTGTGTTCAGTATTAATGCTCCAACAAGGATATTTTTCCATGGACACGGTCAAAAACAAGAACTGGCTCAAACAGGAACCAACAAAAAAAATTAGGGTACTAGATCATTTTCCAGAGACAGCTGGCACAGGATCAACTATCATAGTGATGACAGTAAAAGTGATCGCATTACCGTTTTGAGGCACAACAATGCCATGTTTAAGGATGCACGGAAGAATTACTCTTTTGTCTGATGAGTTGTTTGGTGAACCAAATTATTTTTACTTCAAAGAAATCACATCTAATTGAGGCTGGGTTTATTGAATTCCAAGATGTGCAGACTAGATAAAAAAAAGGAAAAGGTCCTTCCAGTACAGAAGAATCATTTTTGGTTTCCTAAAGAAGCTTTGACTGGTGGAACTTAAACCGGTTTGTTGACACCACAAATTAAATAAAATAAAAACTCCTCTGTAATTGTTACCATTATGTTGAAAGATCTATGTGGTGGAAAATGAGAGGCAACAACAAAAACAAAAAATGGTCAGAGAATCACACACTGAAAGGCTGTATAGAGAACCAAAACTGTCTGTTTAGGAAACAAAATGTTTCCTCTATCATCTTATTTTAAAAAACCTCTTCTAACACCTTAATTTTTTTTAGAGAGTGAGAACAGAAAGGGGGATCACTTGAGGGAAGAGAACACTGGAAGGAACCTGGATTGGGCAGATTAGTAGGAGAGGGGAGATTTGGAAAAAGAAGATCAGTGGAGAAGAGAAAGAAGAAGGAGACTGATAGAGGAAAGCAGTAGGATAGTGATCAGTGGAGGAGAGTAGGGGGAAGGACAGCAGAGAAGGCAAGAAGCAGAGCGAGAGGATGGTGAATAAAGAAGGAGATCTGGAGACAGGAGCTCTGTGGAAGACAGCAGGAAGGAGATCAGAGGACAACAGCAGAAGGGAAGAAGCAGGAGGAAGGAGTTCGGTGGAAGAGTGAAGGATGGAGGAGAGCAAAAGAGGAGATCAGATGAAAAGAGCAGGAAGGAGATCACTGAAACTCAGCAGAGGAAGCAGATCAGTGGAAGAGAGCTGGAAGAGATTAGATGAGAAGAGCAGGAGAAAGAAGATCAGAGGCAGAGAGCCAGAGGAAGGAGATCACTGGAAGAGAGAAGGAAGAGATCAGAGGAGGAGAGCAGGAGGAAGCAGATCAGAGGAAAAGTCTAGGTGGAAGGAAATCAGTAGGTTAGAGCAAGACAGGGGAGTGCAAAGAAGGAGAGAGGAGATAAGACCAGGAGAGCAGGAGGTGTTGGGTACCACCAAATCTTTTAAGAACTGGTATGTGGTTCTAGTAAGGAAGAACCATTACATTACAGTTCTCTAATGCATTACATAAAAATGCTCTTGAATCCACTATCAGGCTTATTTTAAATGGAGCTATGCAGAACAGTTCCAGATCAGGCACTGGCACCTTGTAGGGAATAAAAGGGTTAACTGTGTTTCGTGACATTTTACCTACAAGAACTAACAAGGAATGAGAGAGAGTGTCCTAGTGTGTATCCAAGTTGTTTGTGTGTTGGATTGGTAATAAAAACAGATGTGAAGCAGTGTGAGATGAAGCACGCTGTTAGAGAGAAAGTTGGTATGTGTGTATGAGTGGAGCAAAGGCATAGTTGACCGAGTCGAATGACTGGATTCCTGGAAAAATGTTTCTTAAGTGTTTAGCAAGGGGTTTTGAGGGGTGGAGTATGTGTTATTCATACTGCAATGTGTAGTTTAGTTCACATCAATTATGTAGTATTATGTAATTATGCAACGGTAGACAGCTAGTACAATTGTAGTTCTCTTTGGGAATTATTGCTTAATTCATAATGAACAACCAAACCCTTACTTTATCAACTTGACTAATTACTCAGTATTTATTAGTAGATTATAGAAGTGACTTAGAAGTTAATGTAGTATTACTCAATCATTCCTGCTTAGTCCCTGCATAGTTACCTCCAACAAAGAGGGTATGTTTTTGGTGCGGTTTGTTTGTCTGTCTGACAGGATTGAGCAAAACCTACCAACCCGATTTCCATGAAACTTGGTGGAAGGGTCTAGCATGTGCCAAGGAAGAACACATTAAAGTTTGGAATGGATCCGAGTCACAGGGCTGATCCGCGAATGTAGTTTCACTTTCGTTAACGTTGCAAGATACGGCATTTGGCCTTGGTGGAAGTCTGCGCTCAACAATGCCATACATCTTAAAATCCAGTAGATGGCAGTAAATTTAATAGTGACAAAACATAGCCAATGCAGAAACACAATGACTCCATATCACAGTCCACACTCATGGGTAGCAGTAATCCTCTGGGATACATATGTAGGCTAGTTGCTCAAATGTAATACAGAAAGCAGTTGTCCCTGGAGCACTCAGGGATTGTGGTTTCAAAATATGTCTTAATGTGAAACAAACTGGTGGTTGTGGTTGCAGATTTGCATATCATAGAGAAGTCGACTATTGTCCTTGGCGGAGGTCTGTGCTCTCTGAATGCCCTTCTAGTTACCTATGAGTTATTGAACAGTATTATATAGTGTAAGGAATATATAAGGAATAAAACACAGCAGAAAATAATCATTGACAGGTTTTGATACAGCCAGACATCAAAACAGCAGTTACCACCCTGAAGCTGATTATTCTACTATAGCTGTATGTCTCAAGGAGTTTTATTCTCTTCATAGAAAATATCGACAATTATGAATGTTTTATAATCTGTTCCTGTGGAGTGTCCAACAAAAACATTCCTGTGTTCATTGTTAGAACAGAAATGATAATGTATGAGAACAGCTTAGCAGCACATTAATATACACTATTGTCAAAGCTGCTGTTATAGAAAATTGATCAACACCTTCTGACTAATCAGCTTCAAGAATTCAATAGCACTGTAGTATAATTTGCTATAGCAGCCTGAGAATGTGTTATTGCCCAAATTATGTTTTACAGCGAAATAGCTTCATGAGTTTGATCTGTTTTACAATCATAGTTGAGGGATATGAAGACTTCTCACAGCGCTGTGAGAAACTCTGCAATACTAAGACCATTAAATGAATGTGTCACTCTAAACATGCTTCATTGTATTGTATTGTATTACTGCTCAGTCACACTGCTCAGTCATGCCTCAAACCAGAATGCCAGAGATGACAGAGAATCTCAATCTCTCTCTCTCACTCACACGCACACAAGCACACACGCCTATCATCACTAGTCTCAAGTCGCAGACCTCGGTCTACTCTAAACTAGCTGGTGCTCTTTAGCCTCCATATCCCTCCTCAGCCTCTGGATAAACAAACTCTAAAACACTCACACTCACACAGACTTTATTATTATCTTTGGGATAACTATCTTTGCTTGTGTAGTACTGCTGCTAAATAGTGGTATGCACTACTTCTACCTTGAAATATTACAAAAAGGAAATATTTTGAAGATTTAAAAAAAAAAGATTTTTAATTAATAGCTTGTCAAATTGTAAAAAAATTTCTTTATTGGACCGAGCCAGATGACCCCACATGCCAAATTAACACCTATTATGTTTGTTATGGCGGTATTTGTTCCCCACAAAGAACTAACAATATGCTATGACACAAATTTATTTCTGGGGGGAAAAAAAGGGTATATATCTATACAAGGGTAAATCTAAGTGTCTAGTTCAAGGTTATATATTACAGATTATCAGTTCTTTTTCACACACACACACACACACACACCCCAGTCCAAATAAACATGGAGCACTCATCTCCCCTACCAGGTTAAGTAAACACACATCCGGTTTCCTCTTTCTCACCACCCCCCAAGTGACTGTAAAGCATGTTCACACATCTATCTCCTATTGTAACTACATTCAAAGCTGCACAGAGCAAGCCCTTCAATCCACAGTGAATTTACAGGTGCTGTATGTTTTATACATTCTTTGTCTTTCTTTTAAACCTGTCATGTGCGTGCGTGCGCGCGCGTGTGTGTGTGAAAAAGTACTGATAATCTCTGCTGCAATATATAGCCTTGAACTAGATTCTTAGATTTACCCATGTACAGATTTGCCCTTATATATACCCATGTGTAGAAATGTATGATTTCATACACTGATTCCTGTATTACGACCAATACTTACTTCTTCTTACTTCATCTTTAACTCCTATCTGCTGTAGCAGACATTGAGCGGTTAAGGCCTTAGCCAACCAAATCGAAATCCAAATCTCTTTTAATGGAATGTCTGTAAAATTCGCCTGCAGGCCTGCCGGTGTTTTTAAGTACTTGTTCTTGTGTTATCATTGGTCTTCCTACTTTACTATTCTTGTTGTCATTGAAGAGGAGTCTCTTTGTCAGGGTGCTAATGGGCTGATGGGCCAAGTGTGCTAGGTATTTTATTTGTTCTCTATTGACTAACTTAATTATGTTTTCAGTTTTGCAGGTGTTTTGCACATCTTTGTTAAGATATAACTGAAGTCATGTTCTTGATCTAGATCATTGTTTTCTTCTTTCATTTTTTTCGTCTTGAAACCTCCTTTTATCATCTTTCTAAGCATGTTTATGTATGTTGCTATAAGTCACTGTTCCTGATTTTGGGTTATGTTTCATGTCTGGCATGAGTATGTTAGTCAGCTGTGAACCATGGTGTTTAGGATGTGTACACGTGTCTTCAGATAAATCTTGTGGTTGGTCAGCTTTTTACAAAGTTAGTTAAATTTAGCTTCAGCAACAGTAATGCATAAATGAATTTCAGAATCACCAGTTGATGGTTGGTCAAATTGAATATCATCACCGAGGTATCTGAATATTTTGACATTCTCAGCAGGCTTGTCATTAAGGCTGACAATACACTCTGGGTATGTTTCGCTGTTTTTGTCAATATATTTGTAGTTGGCATTGTCTTTGTCTTTGATACATTAATCTTCAGTTGGAATGACTGTAAAAAACACGGACATCATAACATCTCTAAAAAGTGAAGCAACCACAGGTCTAGCGCCCCTGCTGGCTGGCTGCAGTATAATCTGTTGCACTGCCCATCCCCATGTACTTCAATGACAAAATAACCTATTTTCCATGTCACTTTTCTTGTCTAAACTCTTTCCACCTACCATGTCCAATTTGAACAGTTAGTTTTCCCTATGCTGATATCTGCATATTTTTTATTTTCCCCCAGAAATCAGTTTTTAAAATGTTATTCTACTATATCGTAAGAAGGCGTGGATAGACTTGGGAATGAAATGATTGACAGCCTTGGTGCGCGCTGGACCTTGGTATTGGGAGAAGGGGGGCAGGCCTACCATATGAGTAGGTGTACCTGATGTCTCTGTGGTAGCTCTGTGGTAGATTGGCGACCTGCTCTTGGTGTACCCCACCTCTGGGGGATTGGCTCCTGCTTCCCCCGTGACCCTGACGGATAAATGGTATAGATAATGGATGGATGGATGGATGCATGGATGGATGATCAAGACTAATGTATGTATCCTAGAATCTTTAATCATGAATTGATTCAAGTTGGTTTTACTTCTGTATTTGGATTTATTTACGATCCAACATAAAATCCTTAAGCATCTGTATGCAGCACAAAAACATCATAGAAATTGATTACACACTATCCCTGAACCTCAGATATCACCAATTCTTAGTTCAAGGGGGCACTACCAACCTTAAATCGAGTACACACATTTTCTTATAGTGAACAAGACAAACCAGACAACAAGGTTGAAGACATTGAAAATTCCCCAGATGAGGAAAGCCAGCCGTTATCAGCGGCCATCATGGCGGCCATCCAGAAACTAAACAACAAGGCAGATCAAAGGTTTGGTTTAATTCCAACATCAGTTTCCAGCCTTCAAGAGATGCTTAATACAAAAGTGCTCGAAACACAGCAAGCCACTGCTGACCATAAAAAAGACTCTTGAAGCATCATCTTTAGCATCATTTTGCTAAAGTGGACTATCTAGAATGCCTTTCCATAAGGAAATAGCCGTATTTTGGGCATTAAAGAGAACAACAAAAAGGGGTGACCGATAGAAAAACATTAATGTCTTCTAACACATGGCAAATTATTGCCTGGTTCCAGCCCTATTAAAAAAAAAGAAAAAAAGAAAAAAGCTAATCCTCTGGTTAGTGAAGCAGTGTTTTTCCATAACAGCACAACAGCAAAAACCTGGATTTCTGAACATCATCATGAAATGTCAGGCTTTGGACACAGTGAGAAAAAATTGTAAGGAGACTTGATAGAATAGATCCGGTCAGAATTTGGGCTGACATATGAATGGCTCATGTCATGGCAGTGCCAAAGGGGTGCAGAACTACACTACTAATCAGCTCCAGCATGTCACAGGTCACTATCACTCACACCTGTTTCCTGTTTCACCTTGAATAGCACCACTATTTAAGTTCTAGTTTTTCAATGTCTCATTGTCAAGGTTTTGTTGTACTTGTTTGTTGTCATGAGTTTCACAGTATCTATTGTCTGTATTTTTTTTTTTTTGCCTCGTGTCCATAGTTTATGGTTCTTGATTCCACAGTTTTGGTTGTTTTTTTGCACTGTACATAATAAATTGTCTGCACTTGCATCTGCCTCTGCTACAATCCCTGACAGCTTACTATTAGACAGTAAGTGCTGGATTTTTGCACTTTCCAGGCCACGAGTATAGTAATGTTGGAACTGAATAAATTTCTAGGCTCTTATTTGGTGGAAACATTTGAAATGATTACAGGCAAGAAACCCACACTAGCACTAGCACCTTACTGGTGGAAAAAAATACTGGCAGTGGCAGTCCTGAGATTTTAACTAGCAGAGATATTTAAGCCCAGAATGAATCCTGATACTTCATTGAGTCCTTGCGGTGCTCTGAGATCTTGGATGGGTCCTGAGGTTAAAGTATTGAGAGCTAAGATTAAATCAATTTTATTCATCCTTCATGGGGTTTGATAGATCCTATTAGATACACAACATCAGCAGCACTCTCTATCATGCTTGCTTTGAAGTAGTTTTTTTTTAGTTTAACTGTATTCTACATTTTAGTTGATTTTAGTAGTGTAGCCTATATGTGGTGAAGTCTTTCTTGTGTGTGCGTGTGTGTGATCTGTAAAACATGTCCTCAGGGAGTCTGGTTGAAATAAATCTGAGTTGAGAAAACAAACCCTGCAGTTCCGCTTCTCATGCACACTTTGACACTTGATATCTCTCTCTTTCCCTCCCTCTCTCTTTTTATCTATCCATCTGTTGCATACACATGCTCACTCATTGTTCCTGTTAGAACACAAACATACACACTGACACCCTTGCAAACCACACATTAACATGCTCTCACATGTTAGCTCTGAGCATTTGCTTGTGAGCTGATCTTTTTTTTTTTAAAATCTCAGCACCAGATGATCCGCACATGGACTGTACTTGGTTGAGTACCTGTGCATGAGTCAGATTGCATGTTCTCTAGAGTAGTGATGAGTGTGTGAACTAGAATAATTGTGTGCTCATTATTGAATTGATTAGTAAAATACAACTGAAAAATCCACAAACTGATTTGATTTGACCCAAAGCCTTAAAAAGGGCATATCGTTTCTTTTACATTAAAATATACATAACACTGATATTTGTCAAACTTCTGTGACAAATATATTGTAAACTGTGAATATCTGTGAACTGACAAATCATAGAGTCAGTTCACAGAGTCAATTCATAGAATCATCATTCCAGTCAAAGAATTTGTGATCGACTGGAGTGATGATTCTATGAATTGACTCTATGAACTGACTCAGTTATTTGCATCTGTAATTTGACTCCTGTGAACTGATTCTGGGATTTGACTCTGACTCAGCCTAGTTCCACTCATATTCCCCAACTGGGTGTGCTTGCTACTGTAGCAAGAATAGTAACCAAATTCAACAGATGTATTTGGGTACAGTACAGATCACGTGGCAATTGAAGCTTCATAATGTGGTATCATAGATTTGTTACCATTACAGTGCTGCTGATGTACAGTATGCTATTTCCAAATTATCTGCTTCCAACTGAAAAATATTTGGGAAAGGAGAAGATAGGAAAGGGTGGCAAACAGTCTATCCTTTGCAAAGCACATACTTTACAATGCAGACCTATGAAGACTAAACAACTGTCTTTACTCAGCCCTGGCAAGGACAGAGGCGGCTAAATAGTCTGTTTACAAGTGGCCGGGCAGAAAGGCAAAAAAATAATCGTCCATCACAATTTTTATCAGAGAGAAAGGTCCCTGTTTGAGGGGCACTGGCTCTCTTGCCAGTGGCTGCTCTGTGCCAGCTGTCTTGGCCATGCAGCACTGCGGTTTTCCCAAGCTTCTGCCTGTGGGAAAATCCACGCTGGCCAGTAATTGATTCCGCCCTGCCAGCTCCATTAGTCCGCAACACAGTTACCAGCCAGTGATCTACAGACAGCCTGAGAGCGAGAGAAATGTTCTTCTTCTCTTCTCTCTCTCGCTCTCTCTCTCTCACACACACACACACACACACACACACACAC
>JAOTRR010000031.1:7216791-7227858 GCA_028570945.1 Gogo arcuatus
AACTTTCTCATGGATGTTCCATAACATTAAAGGTAACTGTAAATGTATAAAAAGTTTATAGCTGCTATAACGAAAGTGACAACATGAACTTTCTCATGGATGTTCCATAACATTAAAGGTAACTGTAAATGTATAAAAAGTATGACAGGTGGTTCGGTAAAAAAGTATAAATTGTAATCATTGGCAAATTGCTACAGTATAAGAAGAATAAAACACTTTCGGTGTGCTGTAATAGAAAAATAATCAACTATTTAAAAAATAATCTAACTATTTAAACTATCTAAAATAATCAACTATCACCCTGTCTTGGATTATTTCCTCATAATCCAATTATGAATTCTTCATAGAAAAGTTAAAAAAAAAAAAGAAAGCAGAAAGAAAGTAAACAGTCACAGACACATGCTGTCATTCACAGAACCCCAAACCTTTATTCATCACAGCTTGCTCACATCGATACATGTGTTAAGGGAAGAAAGCACATGAACAGGAGAAAGAATGCAGAAGGAAGGTCTGTGACACGGGGATGTTTCAAATCCCCTGCTCACACAAGCGCACTGACACACTCCCTGTGGTCTACCCATGTCTCTTTAGACACATACACACACTTACACACAGGCACACACGCTTTGCTATGGATGATAATGTGAGGTCACCTTGCTCTCCGTCATGCCTCTGTGGTGTCGGATGTGCTACCTTCAGACATCCAGCAGTCCCTGGTAGGCCTCTATGGCTACAATTTTAGTTTCTCTCTGGCATGCTTTGATTAGAAAGAGAGAGCCATAAATGAGCCACTACAGAATGGAAAATTGTGAGATCGACTATACATCAGTGGCATCAAAGTGGCCATGAGGCACAGATGTCATATCACATAATCAAGTACTGTAACTGAAGATTTAGTGAGCTCCTCCTGAGCAGGATGTCATCTTTGCTAAATCCTATGTGCATTTATTCATGGTGTGTATGTATGTATGTATGTATGTATGTATGAATGACATATATATTGGCGTGTGTGTGTGTGTGTTTGTGTGTCCATAAATAAATGATGTGTGGTGATCTAACTTTCATGGGAATCTGAAATGTGTGCATACACGATGTGACTAAATATGTTCTTCACACCCATATACACACATAAAAACATGGCCATTTGGGGATGAAGAGGTGAAACTGCTAAATATCAGCTAGACAGCAAATTCACAAACACCAAAGCCTGTTACAAGAGAAACTGCAGCAGATCGGAGAGATACAGTGAGAAGAAATGAATACATCCACTGATATATAGAGAGAAAACTATAAAATGGCACAATGCAATACTTTTGTCGCCAAATATATATAAAACAAAAAAGGAAGTATTTACAAAAACAGAAAAATCAATACCCACTTTTGACTTGTTTCATTTTGAATCGAGCAAAAACATTCTTGTTTAGGGAGCAGTAGGATGCATGATGCTTCTGGCTTTCATTTTTTCACTTTTTTGGCGAGGGGAAGTTGGGAGAGGAATGTGCTGTTGGTGCAGACTGGGGTTTGTCCTTCTCCCTCGGGTTAGGAAGTGAAGAGCAGGGGAGTGTGTGTGTATGAGACTCTTTTTCTACGTGGGACTGGGTAATAGGGAGAGAGGGTCTCTGACTTGGTCAGGTAGGTGATGGGGAGACATATTAGAACTGGAGATCTTCTTCTGCACTCAGATCGTCCCGCAGTTCCTTGTTCCTACGTACCACCTGGGCATGTCTCTCCTGTAAACACAGAACCAAAATTAAACATCACATTACGCTTTTAATCTAACCCATGTGTCATTTTTTTCCTTTCCTATACCCTCTGTGCTATAAAATAAAAATTCTAGTAAAAGTTATTTATAGCGACAGTTCTGTAATCATTTTCTGTTGGAGCCAAAAAGAACTGCATTTTGCACCAATAATGTTTACAATATACGTTGCAGCATGGAAAAACCTTTCAAATGGTGAAATTTTGACATTTTCTTCTATACATAGTTCTGAAACCTATATATTTCCCTGAAATGAAATGCACCGAATTATGTTTTGTATGTATCTCAAACAGAAGTAAAGTTTTAGCATTTTAAAGTCACCTGGAATTAGACGATTTCGTTCCAATTCGACTGAAAGACACTGACACACTAACTGTCTAAGTGTCTAGCATTTTTGCTGGTGTTTGTTTAACTGCCTCATTATAGAAAGTAAATAACATGATTTCTAACTTAGTAGTTTCATAACCACACACCACAAATTCAGTATAGGACTCGTGATTAAGCAGATATCGAGCTATTGTGATGCACAGTTTCAACAGAAATGCACTGAAGATTACTGCATTACATGAAGTAAAGCTATGATGTGCTTAGCGTTTAGCTCTGCCACATTTAAAACACAATACAGTGAAATGCAGCACAGCCAAGCTGATTATTGAGCTGATTACATTTCAAAGTTACTTGTGTCTAGTTCACAACTGCCATGAAAACAATGCAATGAAGGTTTCATTATGCAAGAAATAAAACATAACGGGGCGTACGGTTATAGGAAAGTAATCGATGGGGTTGTGTGATGTGGCCTAACAGTAAAATTGATTATTTTCCAACAACATAACATCCTGAAATGTTTTATTCCTCTTATACCACAGTAATCTGGTTACAATGATTATAATTTTAACTTAATAATGAGTGACGTCGTACTTTTTAACAGTTTACAGTAATATTTATGTTTTTGTTATCACTTACTTTAAAACAGCTATAAACAACTGTTTCCTCACCAGTTTCTCTTTTTTGTCTCTCTTAATGTTAATAAGACAAAAAAAAAACACAGCTCGTCATGTTACCAATGAACCAGAATAGCGCAAATGTTCTCTGTTGTAGTGAAAAACTTACCTAAAAGAGAATATGTGGACAACTCATTTAAAATGTGGTTGGTGGGTTAATTGTGGGCCATTATTTTGGTTTATGATAGCTGGACATACGATTACGCCTAAGCTATTTAGCATGTTCCTCTGCAACCTCTAGAGACTGTAATTGTATGATTCCAATATGCCTCTAGCCCCTCCTACTGGAAGCATATTGTGGTTCAAATAACTTTTTGAAATTCAATTTAGTCCAAATAAATTCAATTCCTCATCATATTCAGGAAGGTGCTGTTTTTTCCTTACTGAAGGAAATCCTCACCCTCTCCTGTAGGCGCTCCAGCATAGCTGTTAGCAGAGCCTCACGGTTCTTGGTGATGTGCTCCATCTTCATGGTGAGCTTCTCCTCTGCCATCTTGCTGAAGTTGCTGTTTTCCTCCATGGCCTTGAGCAGCACATCACGCTCGTGCTCACGCTTCTTGGCCAGAGCCTTTAGCACCTGAGCCTCCTGAGACTGCAGACAGAAAGACAAGAGTAAAAGTGTAGGGGGAGGAGGAGAGGAATGGAGAAAGACCAGATAGACAAATTAAATGTGAAAAAAATTGAATGATGCCTGGCTACTCAATTCCTACCAGAAAGTTCTGATCAATAACGGACAAAGCAAAAATTGTCAATGACTTAGCAGAAATGTCTATAACAAAAGAATCAATGATGGTTCGTATAAATCAATGCGAATTTCAGGTTCAGAATGCAGCTTCGGATAGTAATGCTAAATTATTCCATTTTCAGAAAAAAAATGCAATATTCTGAATAAACACTGATGAAGCAGATGTGTCACTCACTTTCCTTCGGTCCTCAGCTTCCTCCAGCTTCTTCTGAATGTCTTCCAGGGAAATGTCCCTCTTCTTGGGGGGAGAGGTGATGCTGTAACCTCCCTCAGACACAGGGGAAGGCGGTTTCAGGATCACTTCGAAGGCTTGTCCAGAGGCTCGCTTGTTAATGGGCGTAACCTTCATGTCTGAGTACAGACAAGGCACAGTGAGACATATGGACAAGTGATTCAACATATGTATCCATTAAACAACATTATAAAGAAATCTAATGCAGTGTTGAGACATTTATTAACCTTGTTGTTGTTGTGAATATCTCCCCAGTGTTTCTTGTTGGCATGTATACCTCAAGCTGTACATGTTAAAATGTCTCATCTAACAATTTGCTGTAAATGTTATTTGATAACTTGGAATTTACTTAACTTTTTCATTTCCTACCTTCGAACTCGCCCATCAACTTGTTTCGGGCTTCTGGGTACAAGCAGGAGCAGATGAGAGAGACAAGGGACAGCTCCTTCATCTTCTCTTTGTAAGCTGCAGCAAAACACACCACATCAAATAAGTCCTTGGCCCAGATCTGTTATCGCTTTATATCAACATATATCGTGCAAAATGGGTATTCATTTTCAACTGAGATGGAAAACAGCATCACAGTAGGCTCTCAGAGGGCTGAACTAGCAGTGGCATTGTTTCTAATTATGTGCATAGTTCTTATAGCTGAGGAAGAGGCTTGATGTCATGAAATTCAAACAAGCATATTCCCCATAGTATTCCTCCTCCTTCCTTGGACGTATGTTAAATTATTTATTTACTCAGCAGGCATCTAACTGCATAACTCCATTGCGATACTTTTTTTTTTAGATTCAGTTGTGCAAGTTGGCAGGATGATAACCTACATAATGATTCTTTCTAGTTCACTGGTTTTGCTGAGTTGTTAGAAATCATGTGGGTATGTGTAGGATGATATTGATATTACACATTACAGGAACTCTGCATCCCCCTGCAGATGAGTATCAGCTGATAAATCTGTCCTCTGGCATGTGTTAAGTTTTAAATTTTTATCAATCCAACCCCATTTTCTCATCACAATGGCATCCCAGCACCCTATCCCATTGCTCCAGCCATTTCGAGAATTCTCCCACACTCTTATCACCATGATAACCCAACACACTGAAGAAACACAGGTCAGAAGCAACAAAGACAGAGGAGGCACCTCGCTGAGATTAACGACCATGGACAGGCAAATGGAAGCTGTTCGCTTTGGGTGGTGTGTGAACCCTAATTTGTAATTACCAGAGTGAACCATTTGAGTGAGCAGAGCAGTGGTGGGGGTTTGGTGGAAGAATACTAAGCATGCATACTGAGCATTCAGACATGTCAAGTCACCGTCCCTCTTTCCACGTCTCAGTCAGGATGAAAGGAGAATGATTGGCAGTTCAGTGGAGCGTTTAATTTAGGTCTTCTGATGAGGAGGTCAGAAAGGGAATTCCAGACAGGCCAAATGTCTGTGCTCTGTAAAATCTGTTATAATTACTGAGCATCACTTCATCATCAGAGACCACACCCATACACTGACCACTGGGTCATAATTGCACAATAAAGCTTTTTATATTAATGAAAGAATAAGATAAAATAAGTGCAGATATGAGATGATCAGCAATCATGTGCTAAGAATACAATAAATAATGCATTTGGATTTAATTCCATCTACAAAGTGACATAAGGAGCACAATGTCAACAATGAAAGAGTGACCACAAAATCCATATCACTAAGAAAATGGCTGTCTTTGTGTGGCAGGTTTGATAATGAATCAGCCTGGCCAGGCTAAAAATCAATAATCTGACCCTCCCTACATACACCCTATGTCCTGCATACATACGTGTAACCTTTATGAAAGAAAGGATCATACTGTTTTATATTTCCTGTGGCACTATAAATACAGATTGAGCATAAACATTAGTGTTAGAAAAGATTGTGAGACACAGCAGCTAAACCCAAAGTGCAAATTCGTCAAACAAAAACTTGGTCAGACATATTGGTGTCTATGCATTTATAACTATCAAACAATGCAGGTTGCTTGTGCATTTGTGTCCCTGAAATAATCCCATTTAATTGCACGTTTGGATAAAATTTCTTACATCTAACATGAGCTGTAGAATCAAATGGAATCAAAACTGGACTCTGCTTATGAATACACAGCATGAGACAATGACTCTTGGAATTTCTGAATAATGCAATTTAGTGCATGTAATTGCCAAAATATTAGTTTTTAGAGCACACTAAGGAGTGCCTTCACCTAATTATATATATATATAACAAAGCTGCATCGATGCAAAGTGAATAGATGCATAAGCAGCTTCATAATTCCTCTAAAGTCACTAATATATAGTGGATTTGATCAAAATACCTACCCCAAGATAATCACTTAAATCAACATATTGATTACATTACATCTACATGAACTGCAATCTCTTAGAGATGTGATTTGAGGGCATATTTCAGGGGTGGCAGCTCTCACCCTGAGAGATGCAACATATATAAGCAATGTTTTTTTAATAAAAACAGAATACACCAATCATCAAGGGTATTTAATAAATGCATTATGATGCTTTGTAATTAAAATCATAAAGTAAAATGTAGGGATTTCTAAAGTGTTACAGATGAAAGTGCTTTATCAGCTGTGCACGCGAAGCAAGAAGCATTATGCAGTTTTTACAACCTCTACATTTATTACTGTATTATACTGCAGCTACTCCCTAGACTAGACTGGTGTATTATATTATTATTCACTTCCAAGTCATCAGTTCTGAAAGCAGAAAGATTTCTGGAAATAGTCCATACACCTCTAACTGATAGGATCTACCCAAAGGCTTATAAATATTCCAGCAATTGATTGACATGCCCTGCCTCATTAGTTGGAATTTACTCATAAATCTGCAACAACAACAACAACAACAACAAAACCTTTCCTTTTGTCCTTCAAGATATGTAAAAATCTGACACAAAAGTAACACATTAGGCCAATAGATACTTTTACTATGCAAGTCCAAATGGCGAGTAGACTTCATTCTCTGTAAAGCAATATCTCACCTGAAAACAACCTCAGACTTTTTGATTCAAATAAAATCATTGTTGCTTTATTGACTCTTTTCAGTACAATAATCCAGAACTGCAGTCACAATGACTTAAAATAAATAAATAAATAAATAAATAAATAAATAAATAAATAAATAAATAAAAACGAAGCAGCGGAATCACCAGCCCTTTTTAATTTTGTTTATAGATCTCTAGTATGTTGTTTTGGGGTGAATTACCACTTTATAGCTACACCATAAGGTTCTCAATGACTTCCCAATCATTATATTTTGTTGTTTTACGTGTCACGAGATGAAAACCAATCTAACGAGCAGGCCCACAGCCCCAGCATCCACCCATCAAGACTCAATGATGCCAGAGTCTGATCCGCCCCTGTACTCTACTCACCCAAATCTATACAAGCAATAAAACATGTCTAAGGATGGGACAACTTCAGGTCACATTTCCATGACATTCTTCTCTAACAGCATGCATGCATCCCTCTATACACCCATCAATCATGGCTCCTGACAGCAGTCAGAAATCCATGCACATGAATAGAAAGGAACTGCTTATGAATAAATCATTTATATTGCCTATATCTTGTAAGGTTGTAGGCCTGTGGTTGAATGCAAATAAAAGCCAGATACCAGCACTAATGTCATTTCACAGACGTTGCGAAGTCTAATAAAAAAAGGCCTGTGTGACTAAATAAATATGATGTAGCCTAGGCAGTAACAAAATGTCGGCGTGGTACCACAAATTCGCCATGTCGGGGATTAAGAAGCGACAGGATGAGAATTCGGTTCTGACAGCATCGCATCCGGTTTAATCGCTTTAAGAAAAGAGTGCGTGGACAAAAACGAAGCCGAAGATCTTGGACAGGTTTCTAAGAGTCCGCTGTCCGTTATTGTGCTGCTGAAGTCGATCATAAACCGAGAGCGTGATCTTGGGTGGGGTCCCTTCTGCATCATGCTGGAGAAAGAAGCCTGTGATGGGCAGGTGCAGCATCATCCAGCCCGGAATTTAACGCCTTTTCACCGGATTGAGAGCCATTTATTTCCACACACACTTCGCAAATAATTACATGCATTAACATATTTTCCGAAATCAGTTCAAGTATTGACGCAAGTGATGCACAAAAGATCCAGGTGACATCCAAATCATCATCATACTCAAATGTGTTAAAATATATAAAGACATTTATTAGGCCTATTATTTTCCCCATATTATTATAGTAGACTCCTGTAGGATGCTGTTTTGGATGTAGCTCATGCATGCAGGCGGGGATTTTGTGCATCATGGGTGTCGTCTCCCCGCTGTAGCATCTCATACATCATTAGCCTCAAAAAAATAAAACTGGTTTCCAAAGCAGCCAGATTAACTTACCGACTGCGGTTTTGGCCATGGCTGCGGCTGCCGTTGCTGTGAGCGAAGAGGATCTGTAGTTCCGGACGGCGTGGAGAAACAGGACTGTTCTGTAAGGCACTGAGTCAGCAGAACGACGCTCTGAGGCGGAGGAGAAGAGCGAGGAGACCGACAGCTCGAGATTATTAACACACGGCCGCGCGCTCCCAGTACCCTAGGCGCGCGCTTGAATATGGTGCGCCAAACAGTCCATAAACGACTCATAACCTACACTCCAGAATAAATACTATGAACTTATTCGTAAAACGTTCTAAGGTGCATTTACACAAGAAATGTGGCGTTCAAAAAATCTAGTTAGTTAAAAAAAAAACCCAATCTGATCCTACAGAAGCTCGTTTGTATAAATTTACATATAAGGAGACTCACTAAAGTGAATCTTGACTGGTCCGCTTTAAATATGACCCCATTTATTTTGGTTTTAAAATGGTTTTTGGGCAAACGGGTCACACGTGGACAGCACTAAATACAAGTGTAAATGACCACCAAGATGCATTCACTCAAACCATTTGCCTAGGTGGTCTGGGACGCATCTTTTGTAGTGTAAATGCTAATGCGTCCTGACGCATCCCCGAAAAGGATGCAACAGGAAAATACATCATAAATGCAGGACATGATGGTTTTTTTGGTGACAGCACACCAACACTCTTCTTGTCCTGTGCTCTTTTGCAAGTTGCAAATGACTACCAATGTCAACAGTTGGAATAGCCCATATGCATAGATTAGTTCTTGAAACATTTTTGTTTAGCTAGCCAATGCTAAACATACCTGGCATTTGTCTGGCAACAGAGACTGATGTAATAACTGTACGCGGGGCCCTTTGACCTTCTAGAGGAAGTGGCATAGGCAGTAATGAAATCGGAATACAAGTGGTCAGCAGGACTCCTTGGAGACACATAATAAATGGAGACATAATGTGTCTCATAATGTGACTCCACTTGTGACCCGATCACCCAAGAAACATTTTAAAACCAAATGTAAACAGGGCCTAATTAGCATTAGGTACTGCAATTTTATATAAGGATTATGCTGTCAAGTTTAAATAGGCTAGCCTATTTATTTCAATTCATCACAAAGGTAAGGATTTAGTTACAGAATAATGACTTGAAAGAAAGCAATCAAAATAATTCCACAGTTGACGAAAACTAGATCTAGTCATTCAATTAGGATAAAAGAAATGCTAATGTGTAAAATCATGAAGAGTTAGAGCGTGTCTATGGTAGCTGATAGCATCACAATGGCTGAGCTGCATTACTGGAAGATTTAGCACATGCCAGGCTTAGGAAGTACTTTTTTTTACTGTTTAGTTGTCAATTTGTCATTTCAGCTCTCTGCGAGCTTTGGTTTGGAGTTTTGTGGGTGTCACTAAATGTTGCTATGCCATGTAGCTGCGTGGTAAAGTTATGGGTGATTGGCATTTAGCAACATATGCACATGAGTACAAAGAAAATCTGACAGGATTTTTGGGGGGCCTGCAAAAATATTTACACACAACATTAATAAAATACTGATGCTTGAGACCCAATGTATCTATCTGAAGGCAGGTGTATGATAACTATAAAAAGTTTCCCCCAATTTCACCCATTCATTTTTTATGAAGACAGGTAAAATCATTATCTATTCACAACTGAGAAAGGAATATTACCAGGTGGTGATCAGATTACTGAAAGTGCACAAACTGCTGTTCAGAAACTCAATCAATGACGTAAATGCTTGATAATATGAGTTTGCTCTACCAACGCACCAACCAAGTTGCATTTTCAAAACATGCTGCAAACACACTGCACAAAGTATTATGTGCAAGTCATTTCTTTCTCCCTCTCCCCTCTCTCTCTCCATCTCTCTCTCACACACACTAAACTGTGAGAGTCATTAGAATTCATCATTAGCATAATGTGAAATAGACTATACTCCACTTTTACCGAATAAATGCAGACAGACCCAAAAATCATTCAACATTTTGCATAATAATCATGAAAGCCAAGGCTGGCATCATAAAGTGAATGCGTTTAGCATGGCTTACCTTTAGAAGAGTTGTAGGTCACACATGAAACATATTAGCACCTAAGTGGTAACTGACTTGCTAACTGTACCTTATGCATGAGCTTATCTTGACGTAATGACAAGTCAAGCATACTACTTCCCCAAGTTTGACCTTATACAAATATGACCAACAGGGTGTGTTTTTTTTTCTTTTCTTGTTTTTGTTTTTATTTAATTTCATTTAGCCAAAAGCTTTTCACTATTAAAATGATAAATATAAATCAATTAGTCTAATAAAACGCAAAGATTGGTGGCAAAAGCTTGGCCTGCGGGTGTGGGAGGGGAGTGAGGGTGGGCACAATAACTCATTTGCGGGGGCATGGCCCATGAATGCACCCCCATGACACTGACCCTGTCTTTTTACATCTGGTTGTACAAAATGGACAATATTTTTGGGGTGCTTATGAACCACGTGGCTTTCCATAGTTACAGGCTGCCGCACCCGCCCCTGCTTTAGCACACCGGAGAATTCTGTATAAGACGCCAAAAATGTCTTCTCCATCGTCTGTTTCCTGGCTAACATGGGTGTACACACGATCATTAAACTAATCTACTCTTCCATAACCCATATCTCGAATAAATAAGCCATCCAGAGATCATTTTGTAGCTGCTACTGTGTTTGATTTAAGTGCATCTGTATAATCAGGGTCACATCTTGTTAATGTACAAATGAAAACTCTCATGCTGTGCGCCGAACATGAATAATGAAAGAAGTAGTGTGTGTAGTATGAATTATAAAAGCTGTAGCCTACTGTCTGAACTAAACAGCTGATGACAAATTAATAGCTGGTGCACAGCCAGAGTTATGCTGCTCACTACCAGTCAAAAAGTGCAAACATTCAGAGAAGTTTTATA
>JAOTRR010000031.1:7236256-7246838 GCA_028570945.1 Gogo arcuatus
TTTGTTGTTACTTCAACAGAATATTACACTAGGTGTTATTCTGTCACTTGTTCAGGTGGCACTAGAACCTTCCTGTCTAGACGTTCAACACTTTTTGTACCTGACCTTTACACTTATGTCACTCTAGACAAGAGCATCTGCTAAATGCTTGTAACGTAACATAACCTCCTTCAACAAAATTGGCAGAGGTAATACACACACACACACACACACACACACACACAAAACATAAAAATAAATAACTGTACAGGTCATACATAAGGAGAGTTTAGTGGCTTATGTCAAAGATCTCATTGTAATGTTTGAGTAATCTTTATTTATTTATTTATTTATTTTTAATTATTCACCAATTTAAGTGCTTTAACCAGACTATTTAATTCTAACAGAAATATTACACATTTAGGGACAGACTTTAGAAACATGTTTGTGGATGAAATACTTGGCATTAAGAATAAATAAATAAAAAAAAAGACCACAAACTGAACACCTTTGTTGTCATTACTATAGTCACATATGATATCCTTGAGAAGAAAAACCATAAATCTTAGTAGTAGTGAGAAGAACCATGTGGTCGATTTGCAGCAGATTCCTTTAATGATGCATCAGTGGGCAGTAAATGGATGATGTTATAAAATTTATTGTATGTAAGTTGATTGGTACTATAAAAGTTAATTATAAACTTAATGCATTGATGTGGAGGGGGAAAAAAAAAGTCATATAAAGACCACACTTACCCAGTGGACTATCATTTAACTACATGATCACTTTGTTCCTTATCTGAACACACAGCTACATCCATATAAACTAATTTATCTTTCTGGTTAAAGATGGAAAAATGTGAATATTCAAGCGTAGCCTATATTCAATATGCAACCTTTATCGAAGCTGTAAACCAGCTGATCAACCGCTTGAGCATATAATAAAGAGGGATGGGCATAAATGTGTCTGATGTTGACAACATTAACTATTGTAAATATTGTTTTAGAGCACACTCCTATCATGCTGATGAATTTGTTTGAGTCTCGTAACCTGGAAGAACGTCAGTAGTAGATCCATGTTAAGTGTCTGGTTAGTACTCAGAATCATTGGTGCTGTGGCTATAATAGGGACAGGGGGATAGCTATATAGGCGGACTGAACCTAGAATCCAGTGCCAGTAAAAGTATTAAAAATAGGGGGTGACTCATATGTGCTTCACAAAAGCACAGATGTGCTATGGTCAGTGCTATAATTCACGTTGTGTGTTGTGTTCTGTAGCTTTATAATGATGCCTTGCAAGAAAATGTGTGGTGCTAAATTGGTGTTGCTATGCACAGATGCCAACATCTACAGTTTAGCTGTATCATTTACAGTTTCTCATCATAAGACGCCTGAAAACTTTTCTACTTTGTTCTGACTGCTGGTTTAGTTGACAATCATGAAAAAAAAAATGACCGTCAGTCTTGTGAACCTATAGAAATCCAAAAATCACATCCCATCAAGATTCTCTGTGATGGTTTTACATAGGAAAACGGTGTTTTACAGTGGCGGAACCAACACATGCTGATGTGTTCAACTCGACGGTGTCGCATGACCAGTTAGTCTGCGTGCTACAGAAAAAGTCAGACTGGATCCGGGTAGAGAAATTGAAATCAATTAATTGTATGCAAAAAAACATTAAATGCGAACTATTCACCAACACGTTGGGTAAAATTCAGGATTTGTGGTAATTCAGTTTTAATTTTCTCTCTGCCTGCTAGGATTTTCCTGTTAGAAATGTTGATGGGTCTGTGATATGACCAATTTGAAATCCTATAAATAACAGCAGCATGGTGTATTTTTTAAAAAATATTTGTGAAGGTGTGTCTTTTTTGATAGAATTCCTAGTCTTTCTGACTGTTTGTTTCTTTTCTTGTTTTACAGGTTTGACCCAGTGACAACAGATCACTGAGATCTTCATCACTGAGACTCAAGCAATCCTGATTTTCTCATCTGGCACCACCCCCTTGACTTTTTTCCCCCCTCTCCATCCTTTCTGCTTCTCTGTCCTCTACAGATTGTGTTCAGATTGAAGTCATGGCTAAAGCAGTGGACACCGGTTCCACCAACTCCATGCGTCTGAAGCAGGAGATCTCACTGTTACATGGAGTCTGCCTAATTGTGGGCAATATGATTGGCTCAGGCATTTTCGTATCACCAAAGGGTGTGCTGCAGTACACAGGGTCCTTCGGCTTTTCCCTGGTGGTGTGGGCTCTCGGTGGCGTCATCTCTGTGTTTGGTGCTCTCTGTTATGCTGAACTCGGCACAACGATCCGTAAGTCAGGTGCCAGCTATGCCTACATCCTCGAGGCCTTTGGTGGCTTCCTGGCGTTTATTCGTCTGTGGACTTCACTGCTGATCGTAGAGCCGGCATGCCAGGCAGTCATTGCTCTTACTTTCTCCAACTACCTGGTGCAGCCGTTCTACCCGACCTGCACAGCTCCGTATGCTGCTGTGCGTGTCATCGCAGCTCTCATCATTGGTGAGTTTCATCATTTATAGAACACGAGGGAATTTGTGTCTTTGGGTTATTCAGTGTATTAGATTTGCAGTTGCATTATAGTCATCTATCAAAGGATGATTCGCACTCATGAATGCTGCACTAGGGGAACACCCCATATTTTAATTTTGTAGAGCATTAGATGAATTGCGTGATGCGGAAGTGAAAAATGAGTCAGTTCAGGTCACAGCAGGAAAAAAAACAGTAGCAAAACTGAACAGATATGCATCCTGGAAGTTAAAAGTACTGCAGGTGCCACTTTTTCAAAGTTTAGAAAAATATATCTGGGTTAAAGATGTATTTTGTTTCATTTTGTTTGTTTTTATTCATAAGCTCTGTAATTTTTAAACTTAAATTTCTGTAAATTTATAATTAATCATTTTATATTTACAGAAAATATATTCAGTTTTTGTATGTATGTTCTTTCACAAAGGTAAAATAAGAAGTAAGGTTTTAAGGTGTGAATTTGTTCAGAATAAGTGTCATCAAATGTCAATGACATCAAATGTTAAAAAAATGATTGCACACTAAATGTACAACTTGAATCCTGTGGCAGATTTTTTAAGAAACTAGGAGTTGATGCAGTAATGAATGCATGCTTCTTTTTTCTAAAATGAGCGCACAGTGGTTTAGGGTTTTCATCATTAAAATCATCATTAAAACTTCTCCTCAGGAGTGTGGAATTTCCAGTAGGCATGTGTGTCTTGCACGTACAGTGGCTGTTTGTTTGTAAGCAAATTCCTGTCTTTGTTTTACTATTAGCTCTGCCATGCCGAAGACCTTAAATGTTATAAAAGCCAGAGCTAATGCTCTATAGAGAATAAGAGGAAAACTTGGTACTTAAATTTTACTTTCTGAATAAGCCGTCCTCTTGAACCAGAAACTTGTAATCTAATGCTCCAGTCATAACTATGGCAACATCTCCAAGAAACACTGTTAGCGTTAGATAGTTTGTCTTGCATGGCGTAAAAGGTTTGCACCACACTGGTCCACAGTTAGTTGTGTATGTGTTTGAGCAATAAGAACAATGCTCAAGTAGCACATTAAGCACAGAGTGAAAGTGTGTTTCATAAGAAGGCCTTTACTGTTTCATCACATTTAGCCCGTGTGTGTGTGTGTGTGTGTGTGTGTGTGTGTGTGTGTGTTTTAGAGCTTTATAATTTAGCTGTATATTTGGTAAAATGGGTGCATCGTTAATCTGAGATCTTATAACAAAACCTTGAAAGATTTTTATTTAGAAGCACGAACCAGGCGTTCAAGGGATAGTTCGACTGTACAGGACTGCACTATGCATGTCAGTGCAAATAATATTAAATTAGTGTTTACTGTAATTGTCATTCCTTACCTCATTTTACTACTCGGGGTGTGCAATATTAATCATTTCTCATCTGCTCAAGCATAAGCATAGTTGCCCCCCCAATCCCAAAAAAGTTGGCAATTAACAAGATCTTGAAATGAAAGATCAGGCAACAAATTTAGTCACAGTGAATCATGACTAGATCAAAAATCCTCTCAGATAAAGAAAAAAACATAAAAAATCAGATAAAGAAAAAAACACCATCATAATATTAGCATTAATTGTAGCATTGAGTCTTAACTAGAATACACGTCAGCCGTGACACACCTAAGTAGCATAAGCAAACTTCCATTTAATCCACATTTCCTCCTTCTCTGGTCTGTTATCCGCTTGTTAAGCCGTGATGTAACGACCGTATTTCCAGGGCCAAGCAGCATCTTCTCAACATGCCGCAATGCTGTGTTCCTCGTTGTTTGAATAGATCCGAGTCCAAAAATCTATGCATTTGCCATGAAGGAAAACATTTACTCACTTTTAGTACATATAAAATGTAATATCTCCAAAAAGAAAGTTTAAAACGAAGAACAAAGAGGCGAGTGGGTGGGACAAACAGTGGTGATCAGTGATTGGTTGTGGGCCGGACCATGGTTATCAGTGATTGGTCGCAAGCGCAAGTCAGGAGTTACACTGTGAGTCGAGTGAACCTGCTTTCTAAACTCGTATAACAACGGCTGTGATGTGAGCTGGAGAGCCGGATCAAGTTCAAGACAGTCACTAATTTGTGCTGAAAAGTCACTAGATTTGTCACTAGGTCCCCCCCTTCCTCAAATAAAGTCGTTAAAGGAATCTAAACATTCGCCAAATCTAGTGACGGTCTCCGCGTTGGAGACACTGAAGGGCCATTTGCCCCTGGAAATGGCTATTAATGTCAGACTTAACAAATGGATAGAAAAGCAGCAGCTTGTTTGTTTTTAAAATTAAGATAACACCCATATGTAGATGGAATTGGGTGCAATATATTTTTATATAGGACTGTTCAAAAGTCTTAGGCACATGCAACGAAATGCTGTAGAGCAAATATGCAGTTCCCTTTTTTAGTACAAACTTTAAATTTTTATATAGTGTGTCTACCAATAATTTTGTAGCTGATTGTATAGAAAGTGTGACATGACACAACATGTAAAATTGCACAAGTGAGTTGTGCCTGTCATGAAGTTGTGGATTGAAAGAATTGTGTGAGAGGGTTTTTTTAAGCAATGACTTAAACAATTTGAGTGTGAATACATTTTACAGTTATCATACTGAGCCACTGAGGAAGTTCCCCATGGTGGTTCGTGAACAAGACTGAAAGTGTGTTTGTTGTGGTATCTGCTTACAGTTTGTACATGGGAAAACAAATCCAGCATTCCTTCCCAGGTATCACAAAATTCTTAAATTTTATATCTGTTTATCTTAATTGTTCATGTGGCCTAACTAACACACTTTTGAAGTATAATTATTTACTTCTGTATCAGTGCAAATATATTTTAACTTCCTGCAGCTTTTCTAGCACCAGTACTTCCTGCTCAAATCATTAATCTACAGTGTTCCAATTAATGCAAACGTGCTTTTAGATGCAGACGTGCGCACTCTGCGTCACTACCACACTGACGTAACAGTGGCACTGGCTCAGTGGTCAGTTACTGTTGACTTACTGCTAATAATGCACAGTCTTAAACAGTTTTTAATTTTCTGTCTAAATCAGTGTTACTCAACTGGTGGGTCATGACCCAAATGTGGGTCGTAGGTCCTTTATGATTGGGTTGCAGACTGCTGGGAAGAAGAAAAAAATTTTGCTAAATGCAAATGGTAAAACATAACACGTAAAACTGTGGAAAAATATGACAGTAAAGCAAATTATTGTTTTAAAAAAAGGAATTAATAATAATAATAATAACAGTAGTAATAATAATAATAAATGAACACTCCACATAGCTGTTGTTATAGCCAATGAAAAATTGTCATGTAATTTTGAAAGCACGGAAAGCATGAAACCATCGAAACAAAATACTCAAGCCATAAAGACAAGCTAGTTGAGTAACACCCCCCCCCCCATTTACTTCCGTATGATAAACATCTCTAGTGTACTGTTGGGTCCTGAAGCAAAACCAGTTGAGAACCACTGATCTAAATGACTGTAAAAATTAATGAATTCCATCATTTCTCTCTCACAAACTTAAAATTACATCCAAAAATAATATCAACTGCCACTGACACACAAATTTACAAGGACAGTCCAAGGGAAAATGTTAAGTTGTATTTCATGTCCGGCTAACTTTCATTCAATGTTTTTGGCATTTTAAATATTTACAAGTTTTTTTTTAATGAAGTTGTTTAGCAAGAAGAGTCATGAGACTGCATCTTTAGAAGAAAATGTATATAACCTCATACCTTGTGATTTATATATAAGCTAACGTTAGCTAGCTCACAAAAAAGGGAACTGTGACCACTGCAATAACATTGATTTAAAAAATAAAATCTTTTTATATGTATTTATCTATGGAACCTATCTAGGTAACAAAGACGCAACCTTTATGGCTGGCTATGTAGTGAACCCGTGGATTCCACCGAGTGCAGTTCTGTGACGTCACGTTTGTGACGCGATTTTGCTTCGTACTCAGTGCAGCTTCATTCCCCACTGGGAGCGTTTCAGAATTGGAGTGTTTTGCCTGCTTGAGTGTTGTGCTGCTCTGCATGGCTTGAACGCTCCAAGAGGCAAAAATAGACTAGGGTTAGTCTATATTTTTAGCGAAGCAGAGCAGTGAGTCGCTTCTGAGACACTTCTGGAACACGCTGTGGAGCGTCTGGTGGAATCACTAGCATTGTCTACAGTGGCCGCAATCAGCTCCGCCCGATGGAATCATGGCTTAACACCGAAGCTACTAGCTGCCAGTTTTGCTAACAAAGCACCAGTAAGGGGATCTTCAGGTTCAGAGATTTTTGTCCAGCATTTATAAATATGTAATTAATTATTTTATTTTACAAGGAAAGGAAATAAAAACATTGTACAAAAATAGTGTTTAATGCCAAATTAGCTATGTTTTATAACAAGAGTTATTAAAACAGACACCTGACAGGAATTTCAATACTTGATGCTATTATATCACAATATTAATACTGTATTGTCATATTGTCCAGTCTTACTGCATCATATGTTTCCAGAATATTTCATAGAGTACTTGGTTGGGCAGTTTGACAAATTAATTTTAAAAGAAATATAACCCTTATAAAACATTTTTTATAGAAATATAATGCAGTAATGCAAGCTGGACAAGTGAGTACAGAACCTAGTATTTTCCACATCACTTTGTGTCGTGATTCGTCTTGCCTTGAAGACAAACTGCTTATTTTAGAAAATTGCTAGTTGATGTTTAACTGATTTTGCCTTCCCTCTCTGCAGCTCTGCTGACCTTTGTGAACTGTATGAAGGTGAAGTGGGGGGCCATCCTGCAGGTCATCTCTACTGTGGCAAAGGTGCTGGCTCTCATTGTCATCATCATTGCTGGTTTGGTTATCCTGGCCCAAGGTACTTTAAAGTTCTCACTGTCAAGTCCCATCATGTGTCTTTTGAGATTTGGGCGTGCTTGCTTAAAATATATTTGTACTGTTGTTAATGAGTTTGTGTTCCTGTATAAAGTGTACTGAGGAACAGGTAATGCTAGGCTAGTTCCAGTTTTCTATAGATGGGTGTGAAGTCTGTGTGTTATGTTACAGGTAAGACAAAGAACTTTGAAGACTCATTTAAGGACTCTAATCTGAATCCTGGAGACATGGCGTTGGCTCTGTACGCTGCTCTGTATTCATACTCTGGCTGGGACACTCTTAACTTCATTACTGAGGAGATTAAAAACCCAGAGAGGTCAGAACGGTCATGAGTATTGAACGATGAATAATGAAACATATACTTTACAATTGTGATAACTGCCTTTTTGTATTATCCTTCCCTAGGAACTTGCCACTGTCTATAGCCATCTCCATGCCCATTGTCACGGTTATCTACCTCCTGACCAACGTGGCCTATTACGCAGTCATGGATGCAGAGACCGTGCTGCAGAGTGAAGCAGTGGCTGTGGTGAGTGTGGTCTTCTGCATTTAACCACATCGCTACTGCGGATAAATCCAGGCTGTCGCTGAAGAAATCGGTTCAGCTCGTCATTCAGTGCAATGATTTAAAGGAATACTCCAGTCTACCGATATTATGGTCTGCAACATCTGTACCATATGTGCAGTTACCACAGACAAGGATTTTTGATGTTTCCTTGTACTGAGGATGGAAAACTTGTTCACTTGAAACTTTCTGTGGGTTGTTGTTGAATGTTTGATAAATGTGACCATATAAACAACTTTTAAAACTACAGCTGTTACATTGCAACCATTAGTTGCATATTTAGACACGTCTTTTGTTTAGGCTTTCCTGAATGTTTTCTGAGATCCATGCACAGTCAGGTGCAAACTGAATAAATTAAACTAAACACACATCCCTCGTTTATCTTCAGTATCTGCTATTTCCTGGTAAGGTTTGCAGTGTATCCGAAACCTATCCCGGAAACACTGGAAGCCAGTCCATCATAGGGCATAATGTGTGTGTGCACAAACACACATTCGCACACTCCTTTACACCCACCGCATTGCTGCCTGACAGGGTCTCCAGTTCAATACTGAACTCAGGTTACTGTTGGTTCTGAGTTTTGCATGTTCTCATGTCTGTGTGAGTTTCCTCCAGGTTCTCCGGTTTCCTCCCAAAACATGCAGGTGGGAAAATTGGCTATGGTAAATTGTCCCTAGATGTAATGAGTGTGTGTGCATGGTGCCATACAATGGACTCCCATCCAGGGTGAGTTTTCCTGGAATAAACAAGGATAAAGCGGTTACTGATAACGAATGGATGAATGAGTGCACCTATCAGCATTTTTTCAGAGGAAACCCACACAGAGCAAACATTCCCAGGCTGATGACCCAGGGGCAACACACACAACTCTGTACAAACTATAACCTGAGTTCAAGATCAAATTGAGGAATCTATATTAGCATTCTGTTTTGCAAAAAAAAAGTGTCAGTAGCGTTAATTGAAATGAGAAAAACGTCAGTATTTCTTGGCACATAAGTTGCAAATATGGTTATATTGATATTGTCTTGGAAAACCTGATCAAATGAATACACACACTGTCCTTGTCACTGGCTCCAGGAAGTCACGAAGTGAGTCCTAATTGCCAGTATCTGGTCAGGGTCATTGGGATCTTACCATTTTCATCTGCTGTTCCACTGATCCAGTTAGGCAGAGGAAGCCTCAGGCAGCAGACTCTCAAGAGACTCTGCAATATTATTCCACAACAGGAGATGAGGTGCTCTGTTGCCTGGTAATGACTGTGTGGCACCGAACCGAAGGCAATTAGTCATCTCCTTCTTTGTGATTTTGTTGTGTTTTTTCTTTTTTGCAAAACGTTTTTAGAGACTTACTGAGTTAAGATTCTTGTGTAATGCAGAAGCAAAAAACATTAATGAGGCAAAAACTGACCTGTTGGTGTAGTTGCATAAATTTGTCTGTGTAAAGATTGTCATTGCCATATTTCTTTAAGAACTAGGGAAGGTAAGAAATCTTACCTTGAGTTAATATTAAAACATCATAAATTGTAAGAGCTAATCATGTTCCAGTATGCAAATATAAGGAATGTATCACTGTTCTACCAGGGGAATGATGTGTGTAGCATAGGAGACATTTTCATTTTGCATGTTCATATGCATCTTTGTGCTTTTTTTGGTTTTGGTGACATTATTGTAGAACAACTCAAGACAACCAAGTTTACTATTCAATATAAAAACATGGTTTTCAAAACAAATTTCAGGTAACTCTCTCTAAATTGAGGTTTGGTGTGAAAATGGCGTATGTTATCTGTGTGCAGACATTTGCTGACAATGTTCTTGGCTACGCACGCTGGCTGATCCCCCTGTCTGTGGCTATCTCCTGCTATGGCGGTCTTAACTCCTCCATCATTGCTGCCTCCAGGTCAGTTATAACTCAATCAGGTGTACAGCAAACTCAAGCAGTTGGAGAACTGACCATACTGTAGTCTGACTTACAGTGCTTTAATAAACCTTGTAAATCTCCTGTAATAGGATGCTTATAATGTTTTCTTTGTTCCCAAAGGAAATATGAGGTTTTGGTTTCTGAGTTTAGATGATTAGTTTGCTTGGAGGTCAGGCATAGTGTGACACTTCTACAGCTGGGAGATACTGTAATTGCATTCCTCAGTATTATCATTTTTTGCCCTTCAGGTTGTTCTTTGTAGGATCTCGAGAGGGTCATTTGCCCAACGTTCTGTCCATGATCCACGTGAAGTGCTACACACCAATCCCAGCCTTGCTGTTTAACGTGAGCTTGTGAAGATTATGGTGAATTTAGCTTTATGATTATCCATAACCATCCACATTCTTTAAGACAGAGCTGTGTTTTTTCCTTAGAGTGGCATGGGCTTGCTTTACCTGTTTGTTCGAGATGTGTTCCAGCTCATTAATTATTTCAGCTTTAATTACTGGCTGTTCATTGGCCTGTCTATTGCTAGTCAGATCTACCTGCGCATAAAGGCTCCTGAGATGCCTCGTCCTGTAAAGGTAAATCCTCCCTCTGTCTTCTGGCTTTACTACGTGTTTAATAGCCTATTTAACAACTGTGCACACACACACACACACACACACACATATATATATATATATACACACACATACATATAT
>JAOTRR010000031.1:7246938-7257107 GCA_028570945.1 Gogo arcuatus
ATATATATATATATATATGTGTGTGTGTGTGTGTGTGTGTGTGTGTGTGTGTGTAGCTTAGCCTGTTCTTCCCCATAGTGTACTGCTTGTGTAGTGTGTTTCTGGTGGTGGTGCCACTCTACAGTGACACTATAAACTCTCTGGTGGGCATCGGGGTGGCTCTCTCTGGTGCTCCATTCTACTTCCTTTTTGTGTACTTGCCTCCCAGCTCCAGACCTGCCTTCTTGGGAAGAATATTCGGTAAGTTTGCACCAGGGTTGGGCAGGAAGAAGTTACAATGAGTCTATTATGGCTATTGTCACATATCCTAAGGCCTTTGGTATTACATTATGTCTAGTCAGGTCTTTGTAGATTATTAAAGGTGAGTGAAAAGCACATAATACCATAATCAGTAATGGTGTCTGTATCAAAGAATTCAAGAAACTTTTGTTCTATTCAGACTTCTTTTTAAATATTATGTGAATGCAGTGCGGTTATAATATTGTTTTTAATATAGCATCATGTGTAAGACTTTGGGAATGACATCAACCTTTTCCAGTTTCTTTCTTCTTTGCCCCTGCTTTCCTGTAGAAGAAAGAGGAGATAATGTGTTGCCTTAATCCAGCAGCATACTTTTTTATAAAGACCTTTTGTAGCAGTAACATTGTGGTTTTCCGACTACTGCTTTAACAATAAGACATAGTAAAGCTGTGTGTGACCACTAAATCTGCTCTAATTACATAGCAGCCATTGAATTCTTATCCTTTAAGTATGATCTGATTAAAATTAAAGTCTATCATGAATCCCAGAAACCAATTGTCAAACGAATCTTTCTCTCCACATTCAGACAAGATCTCACTGTTCACCCAGAAGTTGTGTTTCTGCTGTCTAGCAGATCCAGGCCTTGACCTCGACAATCCACCTGAAGCGGGCAAATCAAAATGACCATGAACTGAAAATTTGGCTTCCCTTTTCTGCTCCAGCCGGAACCAGGATTGGGGGAATTTGAACCAAAATTACATTTTTTTTTTATTTTTTTTAATTCAATTTTTTTGTATTTAATATATTTTGTTCATATAATGCAAGTTAGATTATGTCAGATCAAGTGTGTATATTTGGATCCAGTTTCACAGAGCATGAAAAAATGGACTGGGAGGTATTAATTGTGCTAATATGAGTTAATACCCACAACATGATAGCTATATAATATAAATTTTGTATGGATTAGCTGTAGAATTAGATTTTTGACGCCTTGCTACAGTGATGGGAAAGAGACCTGAAAATGGTGCTTTGCTGCTTTTTTTTAGATAATACAGTGCTTAGACCAAATGAGTAAAATGTGCTCGTCAGAAAAACCAATTCACTGAAGCACAAAGGAAGCGTGACGCATGATGCGACAAACATAATTCACTTCTGGAAGTGCTTTTGCTTCATGCCTGCTTAATCCCGGTGAACTTTGCCCATGTCTTGGTCTTTTGAGCCAATCAGAAGCAAGTGTTCAAGACTGTGGTCCCTCTGGCCATTAAAAAAGTGGAGCTGGTTATAATTAAGTAGCACTTACACCAGACCTTTGCATTACTGTTTGTATATGGTTGCTTGGCAGACATTGAAAAGAATAACTTTAGTTAGTAGGTTTGTCAATGACAGGATTGTTGTGGTAAAATTCTTTTTTTTTTTTTTTTAGGCTTCTAGGAGTCTAGGATCTTCTTGTTAATAATGTTGATGTAACTTGTTTGTGCGCATGTACATGTGTTTAGTAATGCAGTCTTGGATCTAATATGTGCTAGCCTTGGGAAAACACTGGCACGGGTAAATGAAGGATTATAGTTGATTAATGGCCAGAATGGAGGGCCCTTTTCCCCCTTAGACGAAGTTATATATTCATTGATGTTTTTTGTTTGTTGTTTTTTCACTGGAGTCTTATAAGCCCTTATACATTATGGCCTGAGACATGGAGCTGTTTTTTCCAGTATTTGACAAATTTGTCTTGTGGCCTTTGTGTAGCCAGACAGCCTATGCATAAAATGGAAAATTGCTTATTTTCATAGCATTTTGGCAAGAATAGTCCTTCCAGTCCTTCTTGTTTATATCAGACATTTTCTTTTAGATGTTCAAGGAGTTTCATTCTAAAATAATTTCATATTGTGTCTCTGGGGGAAAAGTATAGTAATAATGTCTTATATTGTATGTAATGGTGTCTTGTATTGTTGTTCTCATGAGCTGCCTTCTAAGAAAGGGGCAGAGCTGAGGACATCTGTTCTAGCTCAGGGCAGAGTTTATGTCCAGGCCGGAAAAATGCACACAGATACCTGAAATTCAGAAACTAGAAATATCTGATGCAATATTTCAAATCACAGATTTTGTAAGGTAACTTTAACATATTATGATTATTATGTCAGTCACTTTATTGCACAAGGACACGTTTAATAGCTCTTTTAGTGCTGGATTTCAGGACAGCGCAGTCTCGTCTCAGGCTAAATCGCAGCTGTTTTATTGTTCACACTTGAATTTCTTGTACTTAGCCAAAGCTTAAGATTAGGTTTCTGTTCCTGAAGAACATGTTTTGTTGCAACACGTCTATTTCTGAATATAATAGGATTTAGAATCATGTGGTTTAGCAAAGCTGGGTGTGTTTTTATTCTTTAGCCTCAATCATGTATGTTGTGTTCCATTCTAGGTTCTAACACACTTGAACCAAAATTTGTTGATTTTAGAGGATTTTAAGGAAATGTTACTGCTTTAGTTTGTCTTTTGCCCAAGATCTCATCACAGACCTCTGCAAACCAGCAAGTTCTATTATCTTTAGGCATGTTTCATTGAAAGAGGAATTTTGGGAGATGTCCTGTTTCCACATCCATGTACTGTATAATTGTACTGACTACTGTATATTGTACCTTTTTCACGTATGAATATTTTTGTGACGTTAATACATTGTTACAGCGTATGTGTATATTGTATGGTGAATCTCTGTGTAACTTTCTATAAGAGCATTTATTTGTTGGGTGGGTGTGGGTGTGATTATCTCCAGTCTTACCTGTTTTGCCATATGCTGATCTTGTTCATAAGCATTGTGCATCTATGCATTCAGTTGTTGCTGGCTGTGTATTTCTGTGCCTGATGTTTTGGTCCCCCCCCTTCCCCCCCCCCAGATGCTGAATTTTATATACCAAATAAAAAGTTGCTGTTAAAAAATGTTTTTAAATGCAAATTTTTTACTTTGTGCAGTGAACAGGAGCATCCTCTGGAGGGTGCTTCTGCACAACTGGAGTACTCTTAATGCCTCAAGACAGTTTGCTTTATGATTGCCACTGGTTTGACTACTTTTTGTGGGAAGATGTCTCAAATGCCTTGCTTGTTTGAGCATGTAAGTAAATTCTGTATGCTTCTTTTAGGCAAACCTGTATTTATGACCTTTCTAACACTTGATTTTGGCATCAGTCTGAGCAGCTCTACTGAGACCTACAAATAGTTTTCAAATATAGACACATACGAATTAGTTTATGCGTGTATGTGAATGCGTTCCCTTCTTTGTGACTCAATGCCATCACATTATTCGTGTCTGTGTGTGTCTGTGTGTGTCCCCGTCCGTCCACCTTCCTTCCTGGCTGTGAATAGCCACTCCTCGCTGGGCCGTATGGGGAGTTTGTTTCCCCTGACTCATGCATAAAATATAGTGCTGAGGTAACACAAACAGACCCAAGGATACAAGAGACAGCAACCAGAGCCACTACCGCAACAAAAAGAATCACTCTGGATTCTTCTGTCTTTAAACCAAGGACATGCAGGATCCAGAGATTGTCCAGTTGTGCCTGTAGTCATGACCTCAATGTGAGAAAGTGGACACGTTAAGGTGGACGTTAACTGAATGAGTTCCTGTGGATGGACACTGGCGCGAGGCCATGGAACTGCCTCGACGGCTGCGCTGGATCCACAACCGGCCCTGGAGGGCACGAGCCCATCGCAGGGAGTTCAACAGTGAGTGTGAGAGAGGAAAACCAGTTATAAAGCTTTTATATTTTTTTTTTTTATTGCCTTTCTGTTCATTCTCTGTAATGAGCAGAACGGAGATGCTGATGGTCGCCACTGTTCATTTGAAACTCTGGAAATGGGGTATTATGCAACACGGTCATTCTAGTGTTTCTGTAGTGTGAGCCTTTGTATGGGCAGGATCTTTATTTCAGCCCCCTGCAATAAGTTCTGTGGGCTACTTCCTGGATCATGATTTATATAATGGTTGTTTAAGGACCCTATGGATACTCGTGTATATGACTACCTATATCTATTTTATAGGTTTACTTTGTGTTATTTACACTTGAGTGCCTCTTCTGTGATAATCCCCATGAGTGTGTGGGATCAGGTGTTGCTCAAACGCTGACCCAGGCGGCATGTTGATTGGCAGTCAGCCAGTTTTGCTTTGATGTGATGAAGTGACTCAGTGTCTGTTCCATGTCATTCTGGTTAGTCACAGCCAATCAGAGGAGGCCTCAGTCAGTCTGCTTAATGCCAGAAATTTATACTCACTGGAGCACACAGGAAATGAATCTGTACTGTACTGAGTAGCACTAAGCCAATTAGTGAAAAATATGTTCACAGACTCGGTTCATTCACTAATTGGATATTTGATGTATTGCAAATGTAATTGGAATAGAATCATGACTATCATGCTCACTTCCTGCAATAGGCTAGACTTCATCATTGTGCTTTAGAGAAGTAATTTGTCATTATTAGAGCCTTCTGATGTGTTGAGAGTTACAATTGCAGTGAAAACATTGACAAGGTTTCCCCTTCCACACAACCATGCCTACCCTCTCTGTTGCAACTATAAGTCTGAGTTGATGTTTATAGATGGGTGGCAGCTCTGTTCCAGTTGGGGTCAGAGCAAATTTACCAGCTGGAAAAATAGAACCCCAAAACAAATAAACTAGCCAGATCCATTGCACAGCAATAAGTATAATTGAAGTTCGTTCATTCATTCATTCATCATAACTGCTTTATCCTGGTCAGAGATGCAGTGAATCCAAAGCTTATCCCAGGAGAGGTGAGGTGGAATATACCCTGGATAATTCACACTCCTTCATCCATAGGGGCAATTTAGAGTAGCCAGCATGTTTTGGGAGGGTATTGGAGAACTCCTAGGCAACCACACAGGGAGAATATGGAAAACTCCGTACAGACAGTCACCTGAGCTCAGAACTGAACCAGGAACAGTGGAGCTTTCAGACTGCTGCACTACCTGTTACACCCCTGTCAGACTTCATTGAAATTATTGTATGATATGATTTATTTTATGTTTAGAAACACTTTTTTAAAACTATAAACCACTTTTACATAGGATGTATATGCAGGCAGCTCAATCCTGTCTTCATTTCATCAGATCTTTCAGTAGATACAGATACAGCAGGACCAGCAGGCGAGAAAGTCTGTCAACAAATCACTAACCTACAGAATGCATTTTTGCAGTGCCAGTATGTTGAAATCCTACTTCTTTTTAATTTGGCATCCAGATCAGCAATCAGCATAATGAGAAGGGTGTGCCGCCATGGTCACACACAAGTGTGTGAAATTAATCAGCAGTGTATTAAGTGGGACATGAAATGCTAATTATCCCTTAGCACTGAATCCTTCCACTCACTTGCCAAACTGAATCAGAGTCTGTATTTTCACAATCCTCCCACTTAGCGGTGAAATCCTGTTTTACATGTGACAGAAAAGATTTAGACGGAGCTCATCAGCTGAATTTAAGTCACTGACAGCAGAGGCCCCACAAACCCTGAGCATGGCTAATTTGTTTTAGTCAAAAAACATCCTTCTGTATACCTTCATAGCTGCTGATCAGAGAATTCTTACTCTGTATCGTCAGCCAAATACCTCGCATGTCTAAAGCAAAACAGTTGCTGACCATATGCTTTTCATTCCACAAGCCTGTGTTATTTTTATGGGCATTTAGAAGCCAGTTGGAAAAGATTTATTTTTGACCAATATTAACCCTAATTCTAGATTGCTGTTTAGGATTTCTGTATTTGCAAAATTTTTGTAATGTTTGCAGCTGTTTGTATATTGAATTGCAGAATCTACAGAGCACCTTTTGACACATTCAGTTCATTTTTTTTTCCAAGATAGATCCCATCATTTGTACATCTGCTGTACAGATGCAAAGACTTTTTCTTTGTGTATAAAGGATGCATAAAGGTCCAAACTGAACCCCACATCACCCATATAAAAATAATTGTTGAAGGATGAAGCACCACACATGCTTGAAGGCTTCTTTAATTTCAGAACCTTTCTTCATCTTGGTGACAAGTGGATCCTGGTTGTCTGCTTCACAGATGTAGGGGAGAGGTTTCTTTTTCTTCCAGCTGAACAAAAGGCAGTGTGGGCTTGATCCTCCCCACCTAAGGTGAGTGAGGGATGAGGCCAAATCTCCCAATTCTTTGCTGTCTTAACCTCCAACCTGGTAAACCCTACAAGTTCCTTTGATAAGGAAGGATTATGAGAGCCCATGGCTTCCTTCTGCAATGAAAAGTCCACTGAGACTTCGGCTTTGAACTTCACTTTCCTCCCAAATGGTGACTGGGAGATCAAAATGGTGTATTGATCTCAGATCAGATCAGTGTAAGATGCCTTTTTTTTTGCTGTCCAGTCCTCCTGTAAGGTGTCAGTCCATTCTCAGAGAAGTGCCTAATTGGTGTTTATTTGTTAGAAATTGATTACCTCCTCCTTTGTAAGCTGTAATAAGAGAATGATCACTATAGCATTTGTTAATTTTACCGTACCATATTTTACCATATAACAATTCTGGTAGTGAGCAAGTGGACTGGTGTTTTAGCAAAATAGCTTCAGGATCCCCAGTTTGATCCTGAGGACAGGTTACTCTCTCTGTGCATTTTCTTTGCGTGTTCTCATTGGATTTCCTCCTGGTTCTCCATTTTTCCTTTTACCTCCCAAAAGGTTTGTCTAATCTGCCCCTAGGTGTGAATGTGTATGGAATTATTATATTGGTGTCCCATCCAGGGTGTATTCCAGTCTCACATCCAGTCTTCCTGCGATAGGCTCTGGATCCACTGAAACCTTAACTAGGGTAAAATGGTTACTGAAGTTGAATAAATGAAATGGTTGATAATCACTTAATAGCTGAGTGGTAATAATTAACTCGACTAATCCCAGTCAGTAAAATCTATAGCTCTGTTTGCAATCCAGCAAACTGATGAAGCAGGACTTTAGATTCCAGCTCTGTTTCTCTTCAGCTAACCGTGTATTAAAGACTAACAGGGAAGGAAAAGGTGCTATTCTTAGCTGGCAATGTGCCGTGTCTGTTTGCAATCAGTCAGCAGCTCATTAGTGCTCCAATCAGTGCCTCGATTGCATTGCATCCTGAAACAGCAGGGAGGCTGCAGCTGTCCACCCACAGCCCTGGTGTTTGTGTCAAAGGTGCACATAAGTTCGGCTGTGTCAGAGAACTATATCTAAAAATGGATTTGATCTGTTTTGCTATTTAAGTGTTTTAGTATAGAATTTCACTGAATGTACTTTAATCCTACATATCATTTATACTGGCATGGCAGTGTTGTTTATTTGCCCAACAATGACCACTAGGTGGCTTCACTGCCGTTCTCAGGCAGGGAGGGTTTACAGTAGCAGCCTCACACATTTCAGATAAGCGTTCAACTCACTGTGAGAATTTTATTGACAAAAAAGTAATAATAGAAAATAAATAAATAAAACCTGTGTGAGCCTGTAATACAGAGGGTTGGTTTGTTATGATGTTGCTTCGAGCTTTGTTTATGTATTAACACTTTAATTGCCATCTTACATAATTTTAGCTTGAAATAGACAAAAAAATTTGAAACGTAAATATGTTCTGTAAAAACAGAAGTGAGTAAGCAATTAATTCATTAATAAAAAAAATCTTACAGCTGAAAGGGAAAGGAAAGCACACAGCTCATTTATGAGCACTGTTGCTCTGAGTTTAAAATATTTCAGTGTTGGAGAAATGTTTGGCAATGGATGGTTGCACATGGTTAACTTCATGGAAAATGAAAGAGAAATGAGGAAAGCTTTTGCAATGCTTGTTATTTAAACATTTTCTTCATTTCTCACAGACTCTTGCAGATGTGACACACCCTGTGGGAACTTCTGTGGATGGATGATAAAATCTGAATTATGGTCATAAAGCGAAACTTTACAGCGGGGTCATGAGTGTACTTTAAAAATAAGATCTCTCATGAATCATTGTTAATATCAGTGAATATGTTTCAAAGAAACTGTGCATATATCCTCAGTGCATTATGCTTATTACCCTCATGATGGTTTGTTTGCACTGTAGACATAGTATTTTTAATGTTTGTGTGTGTCTGAAGTTCTCTAGTGGCCCTGGGATTTAAACTTAGATCCTCCTGATAACTAGCTCAAACTGTGAACCACTGAGCCAACATATACATGGATTTGAGGACAAATCTTAGAGTGAGGATGCAACAATATTTCCTCCATGTTCTCTATCTTGCCATCTCTCGATATATATTCAACAGGCTTTGCAGGCAGAACATCTTCCCACTCCATGGCAACACGCCTCTCTCGTGCTAAAGCCGGGCTGTGAGAACAGCACAGGGAAGAGCAAAGAGATGAAGTGTGCTGTGATTCACCCTTACTCCCTCGCTCTCTTCTACGCTGCAGACTTATTCATTCCAGCGTTCTTTTCCTTTCATTTCCTCTTATTATTCCTTTCATTTCTTGCTTGTCTTAACAGCAAGAAGTCACTGCTTTAGAAATGTCAGAAATGTATATATGTAGATATTTCAGCATTTCTTTGAGACTTTGTCAAAGCCAAAATCTAGTGACTTTTCTGACAAGTAGCCCTAATTATAACAATGCAAAGCATAGCTTTTTACAGGTAAAAAGTAAGCTGAGAACAAGGCCTCTTTTAATACACCAGCTTCTTGTCCGATATTCTGATGTGCTTTAAACACATTCATCATATTGATAGTAAGCCTCAGTGGCCTCTGCTGGAAGAAAGATTATTTTTTAAACAGCAGATCTGCAGCACAGCAATTTGCCATCATTTTAAGACATATGGCAGCACAAATATTGGCATGCGACAATGAAAGCCTTATGTTTATTGCTTCTGTATAATGCATTTAAGAGGATCCAGAGGATCTTCACTGAATGTCTGCAGTACAGTCAATAGGCATCCTTGATGTTTACTTCAGTATTAAAGGAGTATTCTAGCTTGCTTTGCTTTTTATGTACAAAGTCACTCAAGTCAAGAACTTCAAAATGTTCCCTTGTACCAAAATAAAATCATAAAACATTTTTACTTGAAAGTCACAATGGCTGTTAATTGAATTTAGTAAATAAATGTTGAAAATACATGACTATATAACAAATTCGTTAACTACAACTGTTATAGATACAGGAAAGACGTAAGCTGTTATGTTTTATTCAACTTTCATACACAAGCAATATAATAAAAAGCAATTTGGTTACTTAACACTTTTATAGGAGTTGTATAGGTTACTCCACAGGGACAAATTAAAGGAAAAAACAGTGGGTCTGGTATGCTATGGGGGATTTTGCTGGTATCACTGCAAATCAATACTAGCTTCTTCTGACTCATCACTTTTATCCTATGATGAAACATAGGATAAACACCTTGATGAGAGGGGTCTCTTTCAGGATAACCCTGCCCCATGCACAGAGAATGATCACTGAAGATAAAAAATGATGTAAATCATAAGCTCTGGCTTACACAGTTAATAGATCGCAACCCAATTGAACATGGGAGATTTTGGAGCAACAGGTTTGATAGTACTGTCTGCCACCATCATCAAAACACTGACTGAGGGGAATATCTTATCTAGATGGTATTCATTACGCCACCTTTGTTACTGTTGCATGTTGTTTTTTCCCCTTATTCTGTCACAGACCAGTATGTTGACTACACTGGTAACACTATCCAAATTCGTCTCTCTAAATAAAGTAGTCTCAACTCTAAAATGACATGTTAGACAGTTTTAGGACCTAATTTACCAAAAACCTTGACTGAAAATTCCTGAAAGTGTCCCATAAAAAAAGGTGTTTTATATAAAAATGTATTGCGCACAACAACTGCCCTTACACTCCATTATTAGTGGTTTTTGAGTACTAGTGCATCTCAAACAATTAGAATATTGTGAAAAAGTTCAATATTTTCCATC
>JAOTRR010000031.1:7266281-7277399 GCA_028570945.1 Gogo arcuatus
TCTGGTTTATTGTTAAATATACGGATAGGATATTACACCTATGTTCAGATTATCAAAGTTGTCTATAAACATGCCTGCCATCTGGTTTTATTTTCATTTTTCTATCTGGAGAATGTTTTACATGAACACTGTGGTACATCACTGCTGTGATTTGGCTGCAGCTGCAAGAACTGGTCCCTTCATTAATGAGATTGCTGTAAGGTCTATTCCACAGGGGTTTAAGGAAGGTGCACAAAAATTGCAGATGAAATAAGATATGAGTTAAATGAACCCGCTGCAGCCTAGTTACTATTTCAGCCTGTCTCAGTAGACTGGCATATGTCATCTTTCTGTTTGAATTCACTGTGTGAAATGAGCAAAGACGTATGTGTGAAGTAAGTCACCTCACTGTGTACATTTTTTTATTATTATTTGTACTGATGAAATTTTGTCAAACTGTGACCAATTTATATATATTCAATGTAATCCCAAACATTTTACTTGCTATTTGAGTATGTGAATTTTATTCCTGGGAGCAAAGCTCTGTGACACAACCTGTTTTAAATGTTTTACTTTGGTCACAATTGAGACCAACTGCTGCGTAAAGTCATACAGTAACATTTTTCTTTCTTTTTTTTCCCTTTCTTGTGTTTCTTAACAGCACAGTTGGGATAATAAAATGATTTAAAGCAACAATATTTTCCACAATGAGAGAAATATGGGCAATTAGGATTAGGAAAAAGCCAGTTATGTATTTGTTTACATGTCATGTGAGGATGATATACTATAAATATGGCATTATAACATACTACAGTATTAATAAAGAGCTTTTAAAAGTTTATATGTACTGGATATGGTACTTATTGTACATGTTTTATTTACAGTATATCTTTTTATGATGCACTGAGGCAAACACCATCTTTCTTAAATGCATACTTGAAGTAAATAGCAGTAGTCACATGACCAGTTACACCACCCCCATAAAAACATTTGTCTGAAATCCAGGCACCCTATCATTAAGTTTTTCAGTAATAATGATTTCAAGTCTTTTATAACCTGCTTTAGAAACTCAAACAAAAATTAGGTTGCAGTGACTGGTGTGATTTAAATGGGTTAATTGCTTTAAATGGGTCATTAAATGGGTCAATTATGTAAGGAATAAAACATGACAGGCTGTGCTGTTATAGGAAAATAATCAATAATGTGATGATGTAATTCCCAGAAGTTATACTTATTTCCCAAAAGCAGCACAACTCAAAGTTTTTATTCTTAGTATACTCCAGTAATTTGCCAACATTAAAAATGAATTTATCAAAGAACAACATGTACTTTTTATCCATTTATAATTACATTTAATGTTGTGGAACATCTGCAAAACAAGGTATTTCTTGTTATCACTTATGTTATAGCAGCTATAAATGGCCGCTCCCTTAACTAGCCTCTCTTTTTTTCTTGAATTAAATAAGATGGTTGTCATACTGGCAAGAAGCAGCAAAACACAAAAGCCCTCTCTGGTTAAAGGAACAGCCCTTATCTCTGACTGGTATAAAGCAGTGACATTCGAGACTCCTTCCACAAATGGTATAAATGTTTCCTCAGTGGTAACTTCACTATATTAAAAAATTACACATTTTTAATCTGTTTATGGGTAACATCTGCTTGGATGAGCTGTTACTATAGAAATGATAACGTATTAGAACAAGGGCATTAATATAGGCTTGTGATTTATAGAAAATTAATCAACACTTTTTGACCAATCAGAAACGAGAATTCAGTTCAAGTGCATATTAATGCACTTGTTTGAATACGTTATCATTTCTATAATAACCTCTCATTCACTGCCATAAGCAAACCTAATACATTCATTTTCTATATCGCTTATCCATTGTGGATGAGCAGGAGCCAATCCCAGCTCACATTGGGCAAGAGGTAGGGTACAACCTGGACAGATTGCCAGTCTATCACAGGGCAGAGAGACAGACAGCCATTCACACTTGCAGGCAATTTAGATTAGCCAGTTGACCTAATCTGCATGTCTTTGGACTATGGGAGGAAACCTGCGCACCCAGAGGAAACCCACACAGGCACATGGAGAACATGCAAACTCCACCCAGAAAGACCCCAGTCAAGCAGCAGGTTTGAACCCAGAACCTGCTTGCTGTGAGGCGATAGTGCTAACCACTACAGCACCGTGCTGCGTACAACCTAATACAATTTTGATCAATTATATATCTCAAATAATATATCACACAGAGGATTTATCATTCCATCATTTACAAAAATAGAATCAACACTGATGCATAATGCACAGATGTCTAACTGATTCAAAATCAAGTGTTGCCACGCAACACTGTGGTGATGATAATAATAATATTATTATTATTATTATTATTATTATTATGTAACTATGTATTCTGGGTATTTGGGATATAAAGGATTTCAGACAAGGATTTCTCAAAAAATGTATTTATTTGACGTATTCCTGTATTCTTGAAAAACGTTGAATAATTAACTATTGTAAAATTTCATAATATTGTTTCCCTTACTGTAGTCAAATTCTCACCTTCAGACAAGGATGAGGTATAACTTTAAAAAAGCATTTAGAGTTTGGGCCAAACACACATCAGCCAATCTCTGTTGAAGCACAACATTCTCATTTAGCTTTTTCATGATTACAGTTTGGCAGACTCACGGTCTTTCATCCTGCACTCAACACATACTCTCACCCACACACACCTGCTTAAAGTTCTCTCAACTTCTTCCCGCTGAGCAAACACACGTTAGATTATGAAATCATCCTGTTGTCAAAAGCTGGCCTGGGTGGTGTGGGCGCTCTCTCTCACTCTCACACACTCACACACATCCTTGTGTGGAGAGCAGAAGCACTGTGCAGTCCTTGACTCGCTGTTCAGGTGCTGATTGATATTGAGCTCCAGATCAGGACAAGGAACATAGCAGTATAAGCGAAGGTGAAAACTTGAGAAGAGATGGCCTTGGCCAACATCACGGAGGATGACTTTACAGAACTGATGCATGAGGAGGTGGAGGACGTCTTCAGTGATGGTAGGGTGGTCCAGGGTCAGGGAATTGTGGTGGGCTCATACATTAGAGAGATGGGAAAGCTTTGGTCATGGTTTTGTGGGTGAGAGTATCAGGTCAAAACTTGTGGGACGGAAACAGGTCTGTTTGAGTTTAATGGGCATGAGATTGGGTCTAGTTAGTTTGGTGTCTGAAAGTATTGCATTGTATGATATATTTGTTTTCAGTTGTTTTGCAGTGTATTATTGGATAGGTTGATTTTCATATTTGGTCATATTACAGAATGCAGATTGTGGTGTGTGTGTGTCTGTGTCTGTGTGTGTGTTCTTGTGTAACTTGCCTAAGAGCAGGACACTAATAGATGAGGTATCTTTTGTACCATATATTTATATTCTTAACAGTCAATATGAACTCTAAGTAAATACGTTTAGAAAACTATGATTATTGTCTTCCATATCAAACTACATACTGTTGACTACTAATAATTGTAAATCCAATAATAAGGTCATATCAATAGAAATGCCAAGAAAAATCCTCTTCTTCCAGTTGCTTAGGATTTTTTTAATGCCAATTTGTTACTATGCCCATGAGCATGCTGCGTGGAAATATGGCCAAGAAGCTTGAAGCATTTCAAATGGACTTCAGCACTCTGGATATTAAAATCTACATATACTGTTCTTCTGGGAGAGATCAGGAGATTGTGTAGGTTGCAGACATGATTAGTTTGCTGAATAATTTACCAAAACATGCTCAAATGGAAACAGTATTATACTTAATATGGTTCTCTAAAATCTTCTCACTTTCATTTTAGTAATTTATTTGATAATGCAAGGTCACAAAATGGTAAATTACCAGAAAATATAGGGACAGTTGTGAAATGGATATCTTTGTGTCTTATCGCACGTGAACATTTGAACCACGATGCTGTTGCCTTTCAATTTGCCTCATCATTTGGTATGCCCTCAGTTCACTGAAATCTGATGCCCTTCTTTTCCATTCAGTCACAATATGGAAGAGACTGGGAGATGAAAGAGCAGCTATATGTTAAAACATGAGGATATTTAATGTGCTGTATTTCCAGTTTTCTTTTAAAGAAATGTATAAATCTTTCTGGACGTCCATACATAGCAGGATCATGCTAAACTTGAAGGCCACATCCTTACAAAGAATTGTGTTCTCCAAATTCAGCCAGTGGAGACCTTGGCAATTAGCTGATGATTTGTATAAGGTGTGTTAAATGATACTAAACTCTATAGTGCTGTCACTCTCTAGGGCTTTAATGTGATACCCCTGCACTGTTGCCAGTTTCAAGCCACAAGCTGAGTCTCCTTTATCACATAATAGTTGTATTATTTACTATTATTTTCTATATCTATTTCTATTAACAGTTACAAAATGTATATGTTTATTTTTATCCAATCTTTCTTCCAATCTACACATAGCCAACTCACTCCCATTACCTGAGTGTCCTCATATCACACCACAACTCCCCTATTGCGCCAATCTGTAGCCCCTTTAACATATGAAATCCGTTATTGTATGAGTTAAAAACAACATGGGACAGATAAAAAATTTTCATTCCCACTCAGTCTTCCATAACAGAAAAGTAACGGATGTTGTTTACTCCCACGTGACTGTATTTATCGGAATGCTACGGAGCACGAACCTCCGCAAGACATGTGAACTATGCAAGACAGGATATGATGTATAATTCACAAGGCGCCAAGTCCATTGTTGTGAAAAGCCCAAGCTGAGACATTAGCTAGTTAGCAACATGGCACCTGTTGAGCTGCAACACCTATCCGTTGAGAGAGTTTGCTTCCTGTTTCTGAACATTTGTTTTGTTCAAGCAAAGGCTATTTATAACATTTCTGTTTATATTTGCCGATGTTTTCTTTGCTTGTTGTTTTGAGTTTGCCGCCGGTTACTTTACACTGAGGCAGTATGAGCAATTCCGTCACAATATCACTACATCATCATCGTCACAGCCAGCAACATCACAAATGGTCTGATGGTTCTGATTCCCACTAGAGCCATGGCAAAAGATTACCGTAAATGTTACTAGGTCGCCAAGGGGTAGATTAACATTTTGACTTTGCTGTTTTGCTCCCATTCCCACATGACACCATTACAGGATAATAGCGTAAAATATACAGTTTTCAGTGTGAGCAGGAATGGGGTATGTGTGAGGCTAATACAAGCTTCTTCCTAGCCTCATGAAGCCACAACATCTTTTTGCAACTGCTTCTTATCATAACACAGACTTTATTATTTTCCTATATCAGCATATCCCAAAGTGCTTTATTCCTCTTATACCATAGCAATTTGCCAGTGACTAAACAGGCATCTGTAAACAGTTGTTCAGCACCTAGAGCAGCTATAGTTGTCCCTTCACCCAATTTGTTTTGTCTCTCTTCAAGTCCCTGTGTGTGCAATAACATATTAGAACAAGCAAATTAATATAAACCTTTGTAGCAAGAACTACTATCAGTGCTGTTATGGGGAAAAAACCCCAATATCTTCTAACTAACTAGAATTGAGAATTAAACAGCAATCTTCAGACAACTGGGTGAATTCAGCTGAAGCCAGGGTTGATAGAGGTCTATACAATTTATGTCTACACCAAGCTTTGTGTCGGTTTGTTTTGGGTCACATTGTACTTGATGAATGTTTAAAATGTACTAGTTATTGATACTGTATATATACATACAAAAATAGAATTAAAGCGTGTAACGTACAAGGTACACATTAAACAAGGTTCTAGCATACTAAAGGGAGGGCTCTTTGCTTTATCCTAGGGGAACCCTTAATGGTTATGTGTAGAGTTTCTCTTTCACAAAAGAATCCAAGTATAAAATTTTATAAAGCTAACCATTAACTATACAAGGAACCCACAGGGAGTGTAAATCTGCTGTATCTTTTAATATCATATACCAGCAACATAATACAGTACAGTGTAGATCAGCGATAGTCCATTGACTTTACCACACAAATTGAACAACACATCTGCCAGTCTTCTCAGCTGCAGGTTTAGAACCCTAAAACAGCAACAGAGGGTTTTTCCTTTCAGAAATGGCCCCAAGTATAGCCCATTTAGAAAGCTAGAACCATTAATACACCCCCCCCCCCCCAAACCCTCAGGGAACTCTTATTTTAAAGTGTATGTAAAGACATCCCTAAAAAAAAAAAAAAAACAGATGTACAGTTTAGAGTGAGGTCTGAGGTCTCCTGTGTATCCCAGTCTACTAGAACTCCCTCCTCTGTTCAAACCTGAGGAACTGGCTCCTGATACTCCTTTACCTTTCCTCAAATAAACAACAACCTGCCAGTCATTCTCTCTCTCTCTCTCTCTCTCTCTCTCTCTCTCTCTCTCTCTCTCTCTCTCAGCCTTCAAAACTTTTCTCATTAACAAAAAAACAGTAAAAGGTAAAGGCAGCTTTATTGTGGCAAAAAATATGTCCAAGGAGTGCATTGATTCCTTTTTGTGGGCACTTCATGAGTTATTCAGAGAGCCTTTTGGAGGAGCTTATGTGTGGTTTCTGAAGCAGAGAGGAAAGCCTATTAGACATGGTCAGAAGGCTGGGAGGACACTGGGGAAGCTGGGCCTTAGTCACCCTGTTGAGCAAATCAAATAAATGTTAAGGAGACAGAAGAGAAACTGGGTTATAAGTCCTCAAACTAAATCATACTGTACCCCAAGGTGTATGACTTGTGTTACATCAGGTCCACGAAACTAAGGGATGCACCAGCCTCAAGCCCTGAAGCTGTTAGATTATGAATCAAAACACCATAAAAGCTACACAAGTACAAGCTCCAGCATGTGTGCAATTACCTCACAATTATCAACCACTTGTACTGTTATGTCAAGTATTTGTGAATCATGCTACAGAAATAAGTGCTAAAAACATGGTGGAAAAAGTCATTTATCATCTCAACACTGAGGCTTGAGGCTCAAATATTTCATTAGCAACATCTGGCTTTATCACTGTGTACCACTTCTGGCAATCTAAGCAGTTCTATCCAGTATTATGACGAAGCCTGTCTTGATCACTGCTTGTATCCTTGCTGTTTGTCAATTCTCAGTTTCTAATATATTGCTGAGGTATAAAGACAAGCCAAAGAGGACAAAACTCCTGTTTGGAGCTACCAGCTTCTTCAGGTGGCATTGTAGTACTGAATGTGGTAGATGAGTAAATGTCACACTCAGTCTCCATTCAGCTGTGACTTTGCTCACAGTGATATGGTGACCCATAAGTGCAAAACAAATTAACAAGCCAAAAACACGACAGCAAATCAGAAAATAAACAAAAACACCACAGCAAATTCAGAAACACTTCAGCAAATTCAGAAACACTTCAGCACATTCAGCAACAGAAGAGCATTAGCTCAGAAAGAGTAGGTCCGCAGTGTCGCAGACTGACGCGCTCTGCAATATGCATGTGATGTTTAATAAAGACCTACTGTTTCCATTTTAAGTTAATATTCATATGTTGAATTAGTTGTTGTTTTGATTTTGTTGTTCTGTTTTCTGATTTGCTGTTGTATTTTTCATTTGTTCCTGTGTTATTATATTGTACAGTGACTGGACTGCTGCATTCAACCATGTGAAAAGCAGTATCAGGTTTCACAAACCCATTTATTCCGCTGCTCCTTATCTACACTCAGATCTCATATCAGGGTTGGGGAAGTGTGTCCTCTCAGTCGCCTCTGCAGAGCCTGTTGAGGTGGTGTCTGGTTTCACCTTATCAAGTTATTTTACATCTTACAGCTGGGGGGATGGAACGGGGGAGATTTGAGACTTGCTGCACCGGTATTTGAGATTGTATGCCAGATTGATGTATGTAGATTGATCAGGACTAGTTCTGAACTAAGACACACTCAATAAGCAGGACAACTACACCATCAGCTCAGTCATCACATTGTTGAATGCAAACACAACAGCCACAGATGATTAACCTTGATTTTATTGGTAGATCTGGGCGGTTACAGCCTTGTAGTTAACAAAGTTGGCACTTGGTAAACTCAATCTGAGAGTCATCAATAGGGTGGATAATCCACTACACTAATGATTTTTAAGTGGCACCAGCATGGGTGAGGCTCAGCCTTCTAGAATAGACTTAGCCTGGGTTGATTACGATTTCTGCCTTAAAGTGCAGGCTAGCATATAATTAGTATTTAGCACAGTACTAAAATCTCAGGAAGTGTTCTTGCCTCACAGCTCCAGGTTCCAGGGTTTGATTCTGAGCTCCAATTACTGTTTGTCTTTAGTTTCCCATTGTCATTTCTCTCCAGTGGCTGTGGGAGTGTTCTCTGGGTATTTTGGTTTCCTCCCATCTAACAAAACATATTGGTAGGTGCATTGGCTGCTGTAACCTTCCCTTAGTTGTCAATGAGTGTGTCCTATCCAGCCTTGCACAAAGTGTTCCCAGGATAGTGTCTGGATCCACAATGGCTCTGACCCAGAGAAAGTGGTTACTGAAGATGAATGAACAAATAAATGCATTTCTCAGCCACTGCATTTTTGTCAGAATTCACAATTCAGTGGCACATTTACAACCTTCAATTTTCTGTCGAAACATGCATTACATGCATTAGGAGTCCCCAGTATGAGCAATTATAAGGCTAATAGTTTTAGTTTTGTAGCTTAATTGTAGCCCAGACTTGTGGTTGAAGAAAAAATGAACCAATCAGCCCACCCTAAAGGTGGCTGTATTTATTCAAAAATTTACTTCCACCTTCAAAATGCTTAATCTCCCTCTTTTCAAACTGGAAAATCTTGCTCTAAAGAGTACTGCGTCCCAGCTGTAAGAGGCTAGCAGGCATGTTTACAACATGAATGAATGGTTACTCTTTTTTTTTTGTCCAGTTTTCCCATGTGTCTAGCTGAAGGGCCCCTAAATCATTCCAGTGATTTAATTCACAACGGCCCGAACACCAATGGATAATTTTGAAACTTGAACACTCGAAGTGCTTGAAGCGGTTTATAATTGTTCTTTTCATTTTTTAGGTAAACCCCTGGAATAAAAGGCTTGTGTCTCAGCATTTAACTCCATTTGTTCTAGTCAGGCATGTGCACATGATGGTATGTTTTGTTCCTTTTGCAGAGTTCATGCATGGGTTGTCTGTGATATTCCCTGAGGCCTGGGACGAGTTTATGTCGGAAGGAGATGACATAAACTCGCATGGTCTGGTCACGTCAGCTTGGAACATACTGCCTTAGGCACATAGGACAAGTTGAGCATTGCTTAGATTGGGCAGAAACGGGGAGGAAGAGAAAGAGAGGAGGAGGAGGCATGACTTTCTGTTGCATAATACAGTATGTTTGGTTAGTGAAACTGAGCCTCTCTGCTAGAGATTTCACTGTCATAGAGTAGATGATGCAGAATTTTGTTATCACCAGAGGGGGCCATCCTTTCTGGATATATACCACATAAACTGCATGGCACTTTTGTCTCACTGCCTGATGACATAAGTATCCATTGACCTACTTTAGTCCAAATGAGCCAAGCTTTCCACCAACACAAGGCTACATTTATTTTTTTCACAGTGTGTGAAAAGAAATAATGTTGAGAGTAAAACACAGCCATGCTGATGACAGCTAAGCAGAGCTACTTCCTCATAGGTTGTGAGGCCTTTCAATAATAACAGAGTGCAAGCAGGTGATGAGTATCAGTAGTGATGAAAGGCAATGTAGTTGTCTAATAGTGACCCAGGAACTGCCTCTTATGTTCTGACTTTTACCATTATTGTCAAACAGCCACATCTGCTGATCCACTGATCCTAGATCAGCAGAGAGACCATAACACAAACATAACTCACACACATCTGAACACCTGGCGAGGAGTGTACCAGCAGCTGTGCTGGGTGGGCGGCCTAGACCGCTACCTACAGCTGAGTCTGTTATTAAGAGCAAAGGCAGGAGATGTATGTTTAAGGCATGACGGTCTTTAATCTAACTAAGCCTGACTAACTGTGTAAGCGTGCTGCCAGTGAAAATATACACAGCCATGAGGGTAGGCACGGTTTTCTAGCTTTGAAGAACTTTTATAATGAAATGAATGTGGATTTAATTTTTGCACAGACTTACACACAGTAGCAGTCAAACATCTGAGGTTTTGATGATATGTTTTCAGCTGTATAAACTTGTCTATAATTACCTAATGTGTGATTACATGAACTGGATATTTGTATATAACTACATAATCAAATATAAATGCTACAATTCATTTTTGGATGAAGGTTTTGGATAAATCTTTAAAATCTCAATGAAATATTCACCTGAGTAACATGAAATATTCAAATTGAGTAACAAGTCAGTTAAAACATCAGAAAGCGGATGAGTCAGATGAGTCTCGGTTGACCCAAAACTGTGTGTCTGAGGCTGTTATTAAGGTAAAGGGTGGCAATTTTGTGGAATCCAAGGCTTAGAGATAAGTTCCAATTTTCCTGAACATTGCTTTGATGCTAGCGTTTTGTATGTGATGTGTTTTCATTTTCAGGTATTTATAGAAACTGTTCAACATCAATTAAATGTTGTTGATTGTATAAAAAGCTTGTGGGCTCTGCAAATTTTGATTGGTGAATGTTGCACTTTATAATTTTATTTCTCACTTAATATTTTATTCTCCCCTAATGAGAGAATAGAGAAATAAGTTTGTAATAATATTGAGGAATTTTTATGCATGTTAATCATTCTTATTGTCTGTTTGATCCATATACACTATGTGTATATTTAAGATGGTATCTGAGCAGAATAAATGTTCAGGTAAAAGGCATTTTAAAGTGATGAGCAACCTATACTGCATCTAGCTATTCCCTTAAAGGTCCTACAGTTGTACTTGAGGGGGAACCAGAAGAGGTTCTGTGTAGACCCTATGACTGAATGTTTCTACATCAGAAAGGTAAAACCCATTGCCAAGTAAAACCATTTCAGAATGTAGAACCCTTTGATACACCAATTTGTATTTAAACATGCCTAAGAATTGTGGTATGGGCATTTTTTGTGTGTGGACATTTCTAGTTTACATGTTGTCTCACACCTTACACTCTTCACACACACACACACACACACACACACACACACACACACACACACACACA
>JAOTRR010000031.1:7324250-7334847 GCA_028570945.1 Gogo arcuatus
AAAAAAAAAAAAAAAAAAAAAAAAAAAAAAAAAAAAAAAAAAAAAAAAAAACCCCAAACCCAACCACCACACAAGTTTACCATTGCAAGCTATCTGCAATTCATGTCCAAACAAGAGACAATACAGCCTGACATTTAGCTTACAAGAGCCATTTAAGCTGCGCATGCTCACACTTGATACATCTTGTGATGCCGGTTTTTGGTTTTCCATATTGGGCAACATTACAGAAAAACAAGATATGGTAAAACCTTCAAAGGGAACAGCATCAGTACTGGATACCAAGCCAGTGAACAAAACCTATGCAATGATGACTCCGTGCTGAAAGATGAGCCAGTAAAGCAGGGCTAAATGCTTTTTAAAAAAATAAAAATAAAAAAAAATAAAAAAAGACCTTCTCGTTCTCCTGGAGAATGTTGAAAAGGGCTTTCCGTCGCTCCTCTGCCAACTGCTTCCAGTAAGAAGAAGTAGGGGTTTCTGTGGGGGCAAAAACAAACAAACTTGCCATTATGTTTGTGACTAGGTTTGACCTCCCTGACCCAACTACATAATACAATTTCAAAGGGACTGAAAAAAAAAAAAAAATCCTGTTTAAGGACACCATACATGTAATATTTCCACTATACTTCTGTAGGTCCTTTAGACAACATGAGAAAAAGGTGACTAAAGCACATACAATTAGCGTTACCTTTGATCATCAGGTCATAGGCTTCTTTTGAGATTCCTTCAGTGTGGTTTTCATTTTCTGAAGTGGCATGTTTCACTGCCACTTCAGCTTTAACTCTCTTTGAGCCCTTCACCTGGTCAGCACCCCATAGCTTCCTCTTAGGAACTGCCTTCCCAGTCTAGAAAGGGGGAGGGGGGAAAAAAACAAAACAAACAAAAATAGGTTTGTGGTCTGGTCTTAATTCAGTTTAGCCCATTTCTCTTCAGCATAGCTGATCTGTACCTCAATCAGCTTCCCAAGAGGCTTATTGACAGCAGATGGCTGGAGGACCTGGAGTGTTCTCCTCTTAGAAGAGGCCTCTGATGTTTGTGCTGTAAAAAAATTCTGCAAGGCACAGAGGTTAAACATGGGCTTTCAGTGGTGGTATCATGTGAGCATTAATATCTGAAAATACAAGATGATTAACAAATGATCTGAACTGAAACTACATTTCTCCCTGCATTTCAAAAATACATTCCCACAGCTCATTCGTCTCCACTTACACTTAACAGTCATTGTGAGACATAAGCAAGCACGGTAGCTAAGCAGCACTATGTACGCATGCCTAACTAGCGTGGGAAAGGGGCAGGACCATCAGCTACATGAGGCAAAATACTTCAAATTCCCACAGTCAGACATTGGTCGTTACATATCTTACTGCATGAACTTTAAGCAATTACTGTGGGAACTTGCTTTAAAAAGAAGCAACTCATTAACCAACTCCTAACTTGTTTTCAGTAATGCTTCCACCCACAAACAGTTGCAGTAAAAGCCACAGTTAACAGGATTAAAACACCAGCACATATTGCAGCAAGTTGTGCCTGTGTGGGCAATGTTTAATTCAACTATTGAGACCAGGGTTTATTTAAAAATCAAGAGACACAAATTATAAACTAATGAGGGCACTCCCCATTTTATAGCATCGCTCAGACTAAGTTCTAAATGGTTAACCCCCAGGAGTTGGCCAATTCTGATCACACAGACTAGTGTTGGGCCACATTTTTCCTTCCCCCATAGTTCAATTTTGAGGAAAATTTAAGTTATTTCAACAGGTTTGGCTACTGTTGACCCATGACAGTAGTAGCCTAGCTCCCCATTTTAACTAGCAGACTAGTTATTAGGAATACGACATTAAGTATGCTATTTATATAAAATCATACACACAAGTCACAAATCAATTAAACAAATTACTAAGGTTATTTTCCCCCAATCTGTCCATTGGGGAGTTTTTCAGGACACACAATACTAAAAAGCAAAAATGGTACGGATTTTAAATAGGGAAGAAAAACAATGGCTTTCAGGTGCAGTGAAAGCCAAGTGATTGATGCTCAAAGGGACAGTATATAGGCAGAATGCAAAACATTAATGTAAGGAAAACCCACATTTCTTCCCCCCCCCATAGCCATTTAGAAACAATTACATCCAATCCTAGAGTAAACTTCTTACATACCTTTAAATTTTCACGAGGATTCTCAGCTTGCTTCATTTTTCTGACAGAACTCATTTTTTCAGTTATCTACAGACAATTGAGAGAAAAGAGGTGTTAGTTATAGTTAAATTACAGTTATAAGCCTAAGTTACTGGACAACTGAATAAGAATAATCTAAATCTCAAACAAGTAAACATGCAAAATGACATTTTAAACATATGTAAACATGATGTGTACATATTTGCCAAATGTGTCCTAACACCTGGATAGTAGAATATATAAAACCATCTGCGACCTCATTTATCCCACAGTGGAAGGGGGACAGGCTGCAAAACCCCTGGTATAACTGTGGTATAATATTTACCAAGCATATCCAAAACCAAGGCACAGTAACTAGGTAAAATAACTAAAGTAATAGGCTGGTCTATTACAACGTCTGCACAACACTAACAATTTTGCTGAGAAATCACTGAGAACAAGAAAAACGACTAGCTAACAAGCTAGCAACAATAAGCACAGGCGCCAAAACGAGTGATGTGTCTACCGCAAACGAGTCGGGTCTTTTAGGTGAACACTGAACCGACTTACATGAGGCCTGTTTTTTTTTGGGAGGGGGATTAAAATATCAAAGCACTCCCATGAAAACCTCTCACATCGGAGCTGTGCGTAAGACAGTTTCATTGTTTTCTCATTCGTCTCTCAGTTGTATTAGTGTAGCAAAGCAAAGTAATTGTTAAGTTAAAAGCAGAGCAAAATTTCAAGAAACACTTCAGCCACAATTAGCAAAAGCACAACGAGAACTTGGTCAAGTTTGGGGAGAAAACAAAACAAAACAATAAGCCGTTTGGGAGCCGAAAGTGTCAGTTCTTATCGGTAAGCCGAATCAGCTTATCTGACTCACTGAAAAAGAGTCGGGAGTGCCATCTTTAGCCAAAACCTAGCTAACCAAACAAGCAAAAACGGCGCCATGAAATACAAGCTTTTTACTGTTAACCAACAGCAAAAGATTAAAGAGAGTTAGCCAAATTGTCCAGTTAAAAAGGTAAAATAAACGAACTAACGGGGGGGAGGATCAGCTATTTCACAGATACCACACTGCAGCCAGACTTTTAGGTTTGCTAGCTAGCCATGGAAACTTTTAAAACAATAGATTTCCACAACTCTCCAACAGGAAACGGTTTAAGAACAGATTATTACCAAGCATAAAAGATAAACTAATTACCTTAGTACAAACGTACCAACTTCACTGCTTAACGTCTCCAATACACTGTATTTAAGCCCGGTACTGAAATGTGAATAGAGAAGTGCGCGCGCGCCACAAGCTTAAGTAGCGGCCCCGAGTTTGATCACGTGACTCTGGGATGCGCAAAAGCAAATCCTTCTGGTCATTCGAGTCATTTAGTTCAATTCCCCGAAGTGATACGAATCTTTTACTCAATTATTAGTCCAGGCAGCGGAGAGGACCTAGGTCCTGTAAAATGTTTAGATTTTCCTGTTCTAACAAGCTAGCATTTTGCTGATCAGTTAATGTTAGCAGGTCCTGCCTAAGAATCACTAAAACCTACAGGGATATACAGCACCAGGGTCGGGGAGTTACACATTGATATACCTCTGCTTTTACCAAAACATAAAGATTTGAAGATATTGTTTAAAACCATGAGTGTAGAGAACTGCACAAACATGCGTTATGGACTCCATTATCATCTGTACATCTCCTTCTTAAGCATTTGGTGTATAAACAACTGTTGCATAATTCTTGTTTGTTATAAGCGATGATAGCGTATTGGGTCCTTAGATTCAGCTTTGGTGTGAACGATGGGTCGTTCACGAACGATTCGGTTCTTTGAACTGGCTCTTTGATGTGAACTAGGAGAATCGACTCGCATTCTTTTCTGGTAGATGTAATGCCAAATGAATCTTCTTAATGAAGCTCAGACACAAAAACATTAGTGCATGGGATTCTTATACATTCGCAATACCTTGCAGATTTGACAATTATTTAAATGGATTTTAGAACATGCAACGCATAGCAACGTTATTCTATTATTTATAATATATAGTAATATTTTAGGAAATAACTGCAACCATAGTTATGCAAAGAAAAACAATCACTAGAGGAGAAAAAACCGGCAGGGAACCGTTTGGGAGATGAAAGAGTCGTCTCTTACTGGTGGACAAAAACCAAATGATCCGACTCAATGAAAAGAGCTGGAATTTCCATCACTAAAAAGTAGAACATCACAGCAGCCCATATATTTTCTGTCACACGTAAACTACGTGACATCTTAAAGAGGTTGCCAGATTTTTTAGGATATTTATGTGTTCTGAACAGATGCTGTCGGAGAGACAGAGATTTTTTTTTTTACAACATACGAATGTTCTACCACGATTAATCAACAGTGAAAGTGTCATAAACACAACGCATTAATTGGAATATGGACAGAAAGGAATTAAAACGTATAACTTCTAGGATTTGTTAAATATTTTACCTAGTTGACGGATTGGTGTTTCTTAAGGATCTGGCAACCCGTTAACACCAACCGAACTGGCTGACGTTTATCGTCAGCCATTTTGTGTTGTTCGTTCAGTGTGGGGTGACGGGTTGTTATTCTTCAGACAAATAGGGATCAAGGCCGAGGTCTCGAAGAATCGCTCGAAAGACATTTTACACAACTATTTTGTAATTATGGGTCCACCGCGAAGCAAATCTAGTCGTCTATTATCCGAAAGAAGGGAGAGTCTGAATTGGTTTGTCAGTTTATCTTGACATGGCACGAGACGTTTTGTCGGTTGGTTTTGACGACTGAGGAAAAGCTTGAAAACAACGCAGCGGCGGAGAGAAAGAAGCTCGGCAACAACTAAGTTTTTGCACACGAGAGTTTATTTTTTTAAAGTTTGTTATTTGACAGCAGAGCATAAGGTTGTGGTTTCAAATTTCGGTAGTTTCACACAATGATACTTGTGTTGCGATAGTTAGCTGTTACAGAAGTGAGCTAACTGAAGTAGCCGCGCCACGCACTTTCCATCTCTCTGCTAGCATAACTAGCTAGTATAGAAGAACCCAGGTAGAAAATGTAACAGTCGGACCGTTAACATACGTTAGCTAGCTAGCGAGCTATAATAGAGGAAATTATAATTACTCTGACATGTAGCTGACGGTTAAGTGAACTCTGCTGTGGTTGGCGTGGTGTGCGCAAAGCTTTGCTGGTTAGGTTTCGTTAGCTAGCGGCCACAGGAAAGCCCGAGGATGGTGAACTACAACAGCGGGGCTACAACAACAACCCTTGGGTCAGATTTATGGCCATAAAGCCCAACATGTCGAGCAGTCTGTACCTTGTTCTTGTACCTGGTGCCAGCTCATCCAGGCATCTCCGTTTCTCTGCCATGGTCGGCTTTCTCCCCTGTTATTCAGCTGTGCGTTACTGAGAGTTTAATGCATCAGTATGAATATGAATACAAATTACATGTGTCGTGAAAGAGACTCCAAAATCCACAGTAGTCAGGACTAGAAAGATTTTATTTTATTTATTTAAAAAAAAAAAAACTAGAATAAGGTTGGGCAACTTAAGGGTGTAAAAGCCAAGGCTATACTTCACCATTCCCAAAACTATACAAAAAGAGCCATTGGCATGGATTTCAGTTGTTTTGTCAGTTTTATCAGCTCTAAAATGCTGGTTTGATATTTGGTGAGCACAGAAGGAATTACACTGCTTTTTCTATTTATGAAAATTTGGCTTTTTACTTGAAGCATGGTGTGATGTTCAGATTCAAATTGTTAAGCCCCGGGTGCAATATCTAATATCAATCTAAAAATGACTTGACTTCAATTTGGAAGAATTTTTTTTTCTTAATTAGTTTTAGTGGATGTTACAATTAGTGCCGGATCTTTTCTTTCTTTAACTGTTAAAACAGCATCATTTGAATAGAATAGCCTGCTCTCTGAAAGCCTTGCAAGCAGACAAGGGGATTAAAGGAAATAGGTCTTTACTATAAAACAATGGGAGACCCAAACTCTCGACGAAATCAAACCCGAAACCGACTCCGTGCTCAGCTACGGAAGAAACGAGAATCCTTGGCTGACCAGTTTGACTTCAAAATCTACATTGCCTTCGTGTTTAAGGAAAAGGTGCTTGTTGCATTGACCTGAAACACACAGTTCCCTTGACACTTCTTCCAAAATATTTTTTAACCTTTAACACTAATTGTTTGCTTATTTATTTGTGGGAGCTCACTTGGCTTTGATAGATGGTTGTACCAGTTTAGTTGTGACCTGGTGATTTGGCCATCAGTTAAAGGAAAAAGTGGTGTGGGATTTAATGTAAACCTTTAAATATCTGCAAGCTTTCTGCATACAGTTCTGTCTGTGCTGTATTTTAGAAAGCCACACTTATCAGTTAACAATATATTTTGAGCCAAAAGTCAATATTGTCCATCAAAATAATTTTAGTTCTGTGCATAGTGGAAAGCATTTTCTAGAAAATGCCCACTTTTAATACCCAGCTTATTGAATTAGAACTATTGTTGTAAAATAAAGCACAATGCTTGTCAGTTAATTTTTATGTTTCTTTCACTTTGAGCAGAAAAAGAAGTCTGCACTTTTTGAGGTAGCTGAAGTGGTGCCTGTCATGACCAACAACTATGAAGAAAATATCCTCAAAGGAGTGAAGGATTCAAGCTACTCCTTAGAAAGTTCTTTGGAGCTTCTTCAAAAAGATGTTGTGCAGTTGCATGCCCCTCGCTACCAATCTATGCGCAGGGTAAGAAATATTAAGCTGAGGGGCGGATCATTTTATTAGTTTGGTTAGAATTAACAACCGTGAAGTTTTCAAACATGTATAGGGCTACAGATTCTTTACATGTGAGTGTCTGGTCACAATTCTTAAATTAACAAGAACTTGCATATAATTACCTTTTTTTCAAACCTGTTTAACTTTTATTAAGCATTAGTTTACATAAATATCCCTTTAATTTTCATGCACCAGATTGTCAGTGGTTATTCTGAATAAATGGTAGCATAAAGTTAACTAAACCAATACGAGTTGGTTTTTTTTGTTTTTTTTTTAAAACAAAAATACTTTGCCATAGTATTTGTGGTTGTAGGTTATTACATTGTCTGCAGCAAAACACTAAATGATCTTTACACATACACACACTCAAAAAAGGACAAGACTTGACAGTTATTTATTTCATTTGTCAGTCACAGTGTTTCAGCACAGTAACATGTCTTGCATTTCCTTTTTGTTTTGTTTATTTTGCTGAAATCCAGCAGGTGAATGTTTCAGGGTGAGGACTGTGTCCTAAACTGAGAATTGACTGACTGAGTGTTTTGGAGAAAATGATTTTCAATATGGAATATTAATGACCTTATGAAACCTTGTTTTGTTCTCTTGTACACTGATTGTAATTCTGTGGTCTCTTTCTAAAGGATGTAATAGGTTGCACACAAGAGATGGACTTCATCCTTTGGCCCCGCAATGATATTGAGAAGATAGTGTGTCTTCTGTTCTCCAGATGGAAGGGAGCAGACCATGAACCCTTCAGGCCTGTTCAGGTGATGATTTCCTACGTTATATTAGTTTTGAGCTTCATAAAATGTTAAGTGTAGCACTAACATCTGTATGTTTTTAATTTAATTTTTTTTTATGTTTTCTTTTTTTTTTTTATGTTTTTGTGTTCAAAGGCCAAGTTTGAATTTCACCATGGGGACTATGAGAACCAGTTTTTACACGCTCTTGGCCGTAAGGACAAGGCAGGGATGGTGATGAACAACCCAAATCAGTCTGTGTTTCTTTTCTTGGACAGACAGCACTTGCAGGTCGGTTGTGTTTGGACACTGATATGGGCTAGGAATATTTAAGTACACCCTCATCATTTTTACTGTCCATGCTCTTTCTGCAGACTCCAAAAACCAAGGCCACAGTTTTCAAGTTGTGCAGCCTCTGCCTCTACCTGCCACAGGATCAGCTGACCTGTTGGGGGGTCGGAGACATCGAAGACCACCTCCGCCCATACATGCCAGATTAGCAGAGACATAGAAGATTCCTGCCCCAAGGCCACTGAAGCAAGTTGACATCATACCCATCTCAGTTGAATAGAATTGAACTTGTGCGTGGAACTCTCCTTTTTGTTAACCACTCATTTTCATTCTGAAGTTCATTTTAGTTCATTTTTATACCACACCTGCCAGACAGTTTTGGTTCGGTTCACCCATTTATCCTACCCTTAACCTGTCTGCCTTTATTTGAACTTGCACGAACATTGTTTTTGAGTGGTTGTTCTCTTGGAGCAGCACTGTCAACACCACCAATCACAGAAGGAACTCTTTAGTGGGGGAATATAGCAAAAGCAAACCAATGTCAGGGGTTCATTAAATATGGGCCTCTTGTGTTGGACTGGTTCTGATATCAGTGTCATGAGTGGATAGATGTCTTTATTTTGGGGGTAAAGGATAGTTTTAAGATTAATGACAATCAGTGACCGGATTAAACAGCCTTCATAGTCATAGCAAAAAGGCTAATTTTAGTAGGTGAACAATGCTTGGTAAAAACTGATTTGGGGTAGACATTGCTTCACATTCTTTTCAACTGCCTGAGTTTTGCTGGACATTTTATTTTGAGTGTCAGTCCGTGCTTATTCCATGTTAAGCTCCGTCATATTTTTTGTTGTAATTTCTGGAAGAGTGATGCCTGATGGGGGTTTAGATGTGAATATGGACATTAGAAGAGGGTCTGTCGGGTGAATTCTAATGGGTTTTTATTTTTGGGGGGGTGTGGGTATTCTGAAACCAATGAGCATTTCATGCACTATTCATTCATGCTACTGATACCTGATTTTGTTTTTGTTGGTGGATATTCAGTGGGCAACTAATGCTTAAATCCGTGTACCTAACAAAAGAATTACTGTGGAAAAAATTCAGTGCACCACTACATTTTATTTGCTTTTTTCCCCTTATTTTCAGTCCCCCTTTTGAGTACTAATGATCATAAGCTAGCTTTGTTGGGTAATAAAGCATAAAATCTACCTTTTCCTGCCTGTTTGAATTCTCTTTGAATCATAAGAAAAGAGATCGCTGTGTTCATGATTTATTAATTTTGTTTGTATTGATTTAATGCCATACTGCTGAAGATATCCCAATACAGTGCAAGCTTTGAAAATCTCTTGTGGTGTTTTATTACATGCTTACATTCATATATTCATGGTACTGTATGTATATACAAACATTTATGGGTTCCATGTTTCTCAGACATTATGTTAAGAATCAGCTGCCGAGGTGCTTTGTGTGTCTTCCTTGAGCGATCAGTTTCCCGTTAGCTTTGTTTGTTAAATCAACAGTAGCAAATGCCAAAGTTTGTCCCTGCTTTAAAACCTGCGCAGTTATCAAGACGTCCTCTCCAACCTTGGCTGCATTCATATACCTGTCAACAGCAGAGGGGAAAACTCTTAGCTGAGAAATATAATTCACTGTTTATCATAAATATGTCAGACTAGAAATACAAAGTGGACTACTAGCTGGCATAGTATTTTGACATTTTATTTAAAACAGTAGTATGCAGTTCTGGAAACATGTCTTGACCTTCATGTTTTATTCACACAGTGATCAGTGTCATGTTGATTTTATAGTAAAGTTCAATTATTAGCAATATTCACCCAGTGGCCACTTTCTTAGGTACATCTACCCTGTAGCTCCACTTATTGGCCATTAAATCAGGTAAACCTACCATGCAGGTGTACAACTACTGTCCCTAACCCATTTGCATCTATGTACAATTTATCATCTTCCCTCTACTCCATCTATCCACGGAAAGAAACCAGCACTGACCAGAAGTTTGCTTGGTGGATTATTCTCAGCACAGCAGTGGCACTGGCCCTGTCATGTGTGATGCTGATATTAATCAGATTCAGCAGCATTCCTGGGATTTTTTTAACACCTCAACGACACTGTCTGTAAACAGTACACCAACCAAAAATATCTGGCAGTGCTATGGTCAGAAACTAGCAGGGATTAAGGATTAGAGGACAATTATCACAGTTTGTGCATAAAAAAACAAGTGTCTAACTTCAACCTACAAGGTTCACCAACAAGGTAAGTGTGTCTAATAGTGCTGGTCCCTTTACACTGATGAATGGGGTACACAGAGCTGACAAACTGCATAGTAGCCTAACAGATGGACTACAATCAGCCGTTATACTGAATGTACGGAATAAAAAAAAAAACTTGAGGACATGCTGTTATTTAACAATTATTCGCCAAAGGTGAAGTGAATATCGGTGAATAATAACCGAGACAAAGTCGAGGTTATTATTCATCGATATTCACTGAGGCGGATAATTGTTTTAGTATAAATACACAGGTAATTTTTTTTTTTTTTAAAACACGTTAAAAAAATCATTTATTTTAAACTTCAAAAACGGCATGCAAATGTAATAAAGGCGTGCGCAGACTTGTGTCACTTATCTATGCCGAC
>JAOTRR010000031.1:7372039-7387569 GCA_028570945.1 Gogo arcuatus
CTCAAACCAATCTGGCCATTTTCCTCTGACCTCTCTTATCAACAAGGCGTTTCCATCCACAGAACTGTCGCTCACTCAGTGGTTGGTTGTTGTTTTTTTCCCCCCCCCGCACCATTCTGTGTAAACTCTAGAGACTGTGTGTGAAATTCACAGGAGATCAGCAGTTTATGAAATACTCAAACCAGCCAATCAGGTACCAACAACCATGCCACAATTAAAGTCACAGATCATATTTTTTCTTCATTCTGAAGTTCAAAGTGAACATTACCTTAGACTCTTGACCTATAAGTGCATGATTCTTGCACTGCACTGCTGTCACATGATTGGCTGATGAGATAAGTGCATAAATGTGCAGGCGTACAGGTGTTCCTTTTCCTAATAAAGTGGGCGGGTTTCGGGGGGGGGGAGAAAGTGGAGAGAGAGGGAGAGAGAGAGAGAGTTAGCACCCTAAATTGTTCTGAGGTAGTTTTCAAAGTTGGTATAAAAGGCCAGGTTATTAAGCTAGTGAAATGTTGTTGTTTTTTGTTTTTTTAAACGAGTTTCAGCCTTGTACACAGGAACATTCAATTTCAGAATTATGGGTATATGGGCTATTGGTGACCAATGATGTGTCACTTATTATCAAAAAGAGACTTTTTTTCCTTTTCTTTCTTTCTTTTTTTAGCAAAATCATATTAGAATGTGCACTTGGGAAAAAATAAAATTAGGATAGCGTAAAATGGCATTAGCAAAAATTTCTAAATGGGAACATGTTAAATAATTTCTCTCTTTGTGCACATAGTGACTTGGAGCAGAATTTCTTAATTTCCTAGGTGGTGATGAGCAGTGATTGGAGCCAAGATGCTTAATGAAAACTTGGGCATCAGGCTATAGTTTAAAAAAAAAAAGTGGCAGTATGGAATTTAATGCTTTAAAAAAAATCAAAAATGATAAAATGTACTAAAATGTAAAACAAAAGAAACAACACCATATTGCCCTAAATATAAACAATTCTCACAGTGCAGCACCTCAAACACAAGCAACAGAAGGATTTGTCCATATGTCAGTAATAATTGCCCAAATACAAATGTTAACTCAGTTACACACGTCTGAACTTCAGCTGATATACATGTATGTGTATTACTTAAGCCATTAAGTATCTTCATATATACTATGGACCTATCAGGGGTAGAGCATATTGTTTTTTTGTTTTCTCTCACATTTATATTTTTAGAGACTTGGAGGCTTTGATTATCTTATTCAGTTACAAGCAGAAAGTTAGAGTGCAAAGTTAGAGAAATTTTTATTCATTAGAGAGCATTATTGAAAATGCACAATTCTTCAAACTGAAATTCATTTGTCTCTTGCTGGTCACAAGGAAATACAAGATCTGTAAAAACTTGGCTACACATTTAGAAAAACAGTTTATTCTTACTGATTCATGTAGATATTCTCTTGGAATTACCAAATGAGGGTACCTCTGCAATTTCAAAACAGCACCATGCTGATTCTCATTCGGCTTTTTATTATCATCACAAAATGTTGATATGTGCTGTGTGTTTGTGCTGTGCATAGACAAAACGATTAATTTGCCATATTTCATCACATCCAGCATTACACTGTACACTTTTTTGGATTACACTGGATATCATGAAACATCTGCAGGAAAAAAAAAAATCTTTGAACACAAATGCCAGTTTCATATTGTGAAAGATCAATCAATTTCCAATGAACTCCATTACATTTAAGATAATATATAAAAATCAGTCCTAAAGTCTCTGAACGAATGAAGTTTAAATTCAATCTAATCAAATTTGAACATGCCCCCCAAAAAAAGACAATAGGATGAATGTTTCTGAACCAAAATCAGTTTTTGCATAGCTATTCAAATGTCTTATTATTCAAAAAGGACTTATCTATGAGTAGCTTCAGATCCTGCACCAATTTGCATGTGTACACATGCACCAAAATGTAATACAAGCTCAAAAACAACTGCAGTATCCACTAGCATTTATGGTGATTACAGAGGACAACCAACATTCCCATCTTTCCAAAAATAACCCAGTCCACACCTATTCAGATATGGACCTCAATCACACATTTTCTTTATCATACAAGAATTGCATATGCTTAATAGAGAGTTCTGACAATCTAAGGTGCTGGCTTCAAAAGGTAAAATACTAAAAACTCAGGTAAAGTAAAAGCTGTTGCCACTTTTTCATATTTTAGGACAAAGCAAATTGTGTCATTGAGGAAGGAAGATGAGGTTGGAAAAAACCAAAGGAAAAAGTAGGTTTAAGTTGTTCGGTTGTTTCTTAAGCTAAATGATAAATATTAGCTCTACAGATGTAGAAAATTTGAATGGAAAACAACAACATATTTTATTTCAAATTAGCAGCCAGTAGGGTAAGAATGTATACATGTAAAACATGAACGCACTGCTTGGCTGAACATGACCGTATTCACTGTGCACTACCACAAAAATTGAGAACAGATAAGGTTCTTTCAAATCCATTGGGTAAATTTCATTTTAAACGTGCAGGGTTACTTCAAAGCTCTGAATCTTTAGCACTTTATTAAAAAAAAACAAAAAACGGTATGGCAGTTAATGTAAAAGGTTTAAATGGCACCAAGTAAAGCCTCTGAACAGATATGCCTTTTGGTCATTTCTGAGCCAAGTGACAGTATAAGTTGTCCGGAAACTTTGAGAGAAAGGATTTATTCCAACACCACCACTTGTGTAATTATGAAGAAATGACTAACGCAGTGATGTTACCATTATATTAGAAACAGGTAACAAGAGGTAGGACATCTAGCCATTTCCACACAATTACTAATGGTACATGTCCAATGCCCTTCAAAGTGCATCTGCAAGTTTAGAGACCAGCGTCAAATACGAAAAATAACTAAGTCAAGTATTCGAGACTGAGAACTAAAATGCCCCTGCAACACAGTTCGGTCAAAAAAATGACAGTAATGAATAACGCTGGTAAAAAAAAAAAAGCTGAAGATACTCAACCTTAAGAATAAGCTCCATGGTTGATTTTTTTTTTTTTTTTTTTTTTTACTGTGATCTCCTGGTAAATAAAATATTTGTTTCAGGAAAATGTGTAGCACCGATAATTTGTTGTGCTTCAGTTACTGTATGATTACAGTATGCTTAAATATTTGTAATCTTTCTTGGCTAAAAGGACTAAGTGAACGTTGTATCTGTCTGCACGATAAAAATATAATATTCTATAGGCTAATACTGCTACAACAGGAAGAGGATTTCTCTCTATGCACTCTATTAAAGCTTAAAGTTACTACAATACACATTATCTAAACTCATTATATACACAAAAACACACTAAAATCTCTTGGTTATAAATGCATAGGTATAAAAGTTTTAAAATGTTCAGCTATAGGTTATTTCAAGTTAAAAGTGAAACATATGGGGAAGCTAATCAATGTCCCAATAATATTTGCATTTACACCAGTATAAAAATTGCCTGCAGTTCAATTTTAACGAATTGTTAAATCATTTGCTAATATACCTCACAATCTCAAAAGCCTTTAGCAAAAACTAAAACCAGTTGCCTACTGGACAAACCCAATGACACTACAAAGCTCCTGAGAAGAGCTCCAAAGCACCAGAAATGCAAATGAGTTGCACAATAGGAGTCCTCAAATTCAGAATCAAAAGAATGGTCAAAAACCTTCTATGGTAAAGGCTATTGTGTTATCACTGACATTTGGGCAAAAAATAAGGTGCGTAACACATTCAAGTGTAATGTGGCTAACTAGATATCTATAACCAACAAACACCTCCTTGAGGCCTTCCATTAAGGCCATGGTTCCATGAGCCATCAATGTGTATAGATCTAAACCATAACCAATATGCAGCTCACCATTTTGGACATGATTAGACACAGTAACTTTTTTTTTTTTAAATTACAATAATCTGTTCTTTACATCATGATTCATGCACCACCACAACAGTGTATGAGGCTGATAGGATCACAAGACACTTAAAGTAATACTCCAGGGTTTGTTAAACTTGCTCTCTGTCCACTGCTTCTCTAGTGCACAGGCAATTACCACAAAAAAAATTGCAGACTTCTGTGCACTAAGAAAAGATAAGAAAACTCATTTACTCAAAATGTATTTATAAAGAGAAGCCTAAAGGAAGTTGAGGCGTGGTAACGGTAATGTGAAACAACTTTATTTGTAGAAAGTTTTTGTAAATTGACATAAGTGACCAGAATTTGTTTACTGCCCCAGTGTTGGAATGTGGAATAAAACTACATCAGGAAATCTTGGTATCTTGTCTCATCAAAGATGGTATTTTTGATTTTGTGTTATATAATCAGTTATTGCAAATGTTTAATGTAATTCAACAACTGCCTTTAGGCTTCCATTATAAGCAAGTTTCACAGAAATAGGCTTTCCAATCTTTTCTCAGGATAGAGAAAAATAAATTACTACAAGTAGTAAATCAAATCGTACACTACAGAAGCAGTAGATAGATATTAGTTTGAAAACAATGGAGTGGTCCTTTAAGAAAGCAAAGCTTCAGGCTGGACTTGTGGTAGAAATAAAAATAAAATAAAAATAATCAGCAGTACATAGAGACTAATCTCACACACAAGATATTAGTACTTCTCTTTACAGTCTAACTATGATAGACAGATAATGTTGGGGAAAAGAAAAAAGAAACCAGGGTAGAAAAAGGATTAACTTACTAACAGGTTTGGTTCAAGAAATGGTGCTGGTCTCAGGAACCAGTCCTGTATTAACTATAATTCCTTCTTCGGATCCAGAGAGCTGATTGTCAAAACACTCCTCTCATGGTGAGAGAATTACAGATTTCTGGCTGATTGATCTTTCACTGTCCCAAAGAACTGTTCACTGTGTCCTTATTATAATATAAAGATTTGCTTTCCAATATAAGGACAATCTGTCGGTTGTTACTCAAGAAACCAACTTAATCAACTATGGTAGAGTGACTAAGTTGAGGACTAACAAAGAGACAACACTGACATAGATTTGTTAATACATGTGAAAGAAACATAAAAAGAACAGTAAGTACTCGTGTCCTGGAGTTGTGTCCTTCTAAGTCAGTGCTGACAGAAGTTCCACAAATGTCTTTCTTGCAAGGTAATGGTATAATTTCATCAAAAGTTCTTTCATCAGCCTTGGCATAATCATAATTATAATATTAATTATAATATTAATAATAATATAAACCCCAAAGCTGTCAGTGTAAAAGCACAGAATGAATGGACTAAAAGAATGTTTTCTTGCCGCTCAAATAAATACAGAGATTAACGGAGATCTTAAATGTGTGAAATGTTGCCGGTTAATTATGTGCACATCTTGAAGCCCCTGAAATGAACGGGGCACGTTAATCATACAGACACATGGTGTTTGAGGATATGAAACTCAACTCTGGCCGAGCTCAGGCGAAGTACATGGTGCGCAGTGTGTCCTGGTGGATCTGCACAGCTTTAGCCAGGGCCTGCTGGTCTCGACCATTACTTTGGCCTGATGTGTGGCTGCCTTCAGCACTGATAAGAGACATGATAAAACACATCACATGAACAAATCAATATCCCAACATGCGCTATATGGCTAAAAGTATGTGGACATCTCACAAATCACACCAACAGGCCTGGGGGGAGGTCTGGGGTGCAGTCAGCATTACAGATCTCCGCAAAGTTGTTCAGTGGCGTTGAGGTAAGGGCTCTGTGCAGGTCACTCAAGTTCTTTCACATCAACTTGGCAAACCATGTCTTCATGGACCTTGCTTTGTGCACAAGGGCACTGTCATGCTGGGACGTGTTTGAGCCTCTTACTTCCAGGGCAGTGCAATTGTAATGTTACAGCATACAAAGACATCATATACAATTGTATGCTTCCAACTTTGTGGCCACAGTTTAGAGAAGGCCCACATATGGGTGTCATGGTCAGGTGTCCACAAACTTTGGGCCATATAGGGTATAAGCAGTCAAAAGGCTATTAGACTCACTGCTGTAGCTCAACATTGAACTGACTTACACAATACACTCCTGCGCTACAAGCTCAGTAAACAAGGTCAGACAGACCACAGGCTCCTTAGAATCTTAGAAAACTTCTAAAAGAGATTAAAATATTTTGTATATACTCCCTAGTATTTTTGTACTATCTACACTGGGCCATTTTAAACATTTAATCCTGAGCCTAAACTTGTTTCAATCTTATTTGTATTGTTTCTTTCGCTTACATTTTCTGTCTTCTATTTTTCTAACTTGGTACCACAGAAAATAAGAGTTTTCCTTTGATTTGTATCAAAGTATGACAAAACTATATCACGATACTTGAAGACATTTCTAAGATACATGATATTTTTTTATATTTATTTTGCCAACAAACTGCCATGACAACAATAATGCTGCATTTTAAATTCTGAATTTGGTACTTCTATTTACTGCCTACAAAAATGAATTTGCGTTGAAATATTTTTTTTGTAAATTTAACCATTTTTAAGATCCAGCGCAGAAAGTTTAGTACATCTTTAGATTAGTACATCAATCAGCTGCTTCCAATCTGACATTGTAATTATTAAAAAATTGTAATGAAAACCCATATCTTACAAAATCATATAATCACGATAGCACTATATTTGTTGCATCATCCAGCTCTATTTCAAACAATGAAAAGGTTCATGACAATAAGATCAAGGTTGCATACCTGTCATGTTCCTTGTCCACTAGGTGGTAGCGTGCTCGGAATGCCACAAGGTGGGCATAGTAGGCAGGTGCAGGAATGGAGACAGAACGGGTGCAACGCACGTAGGTGTGGCAAAGCTGGTATGTGAGTACCTGTAGCTCATCTGAAGTGAAGTGGTTGTCATCCCACAACACATGATAGTGAGAAGGTCTGCTGGTACCCTGTGGAGTGCATCAGTGTGGAAGGGATGATTCATCTCAGCAAGAGGGTTCCCTTTCTTAGAAGCAATGTTAACTGATTCAAAACAGCACAGTAGTGAAGAACCCTGCTGCAAATCACTCACATTTCAACATTTTACTCATGTATGAATTCAGCATGCAGGGCTCCATGTAACATTTTTATTTTTTTTAAATAATCATTTTAAAAGCAAAACCAAATGCAGAAGCACAGTTAAACCCCAAATTAAAACAGATGGAACTGTTTTGCAGCAAATACTTTTCTTACTCTCCCTGCAACCTAGACAACCGAGTCTGCATTTAAATACGCAAAATGTAATAGAAATGACCTGCACATACAATTTCAAACAACCTGTAAAGTTAGTACCTGAATACCAGCATGGCTGCAAAGGTAAAAGTCAAATTCTGATGGATGAGTGATTTTTGTGTCGACTGTGGTGCCAGCAGGGATGTTCCCACTCTTTCCAACCTAAAACAAACAGAACCTATAAGTTACCCAAAAGCACATCCCAAGAAATGCAGTAAATAAAGATAAATGTTACTAAAAATAACCAACCCTCTCATTCCTGTCCATACAGAAAAGCCTGGTATGGTGTCTCTTCTGGACTACTACAAAAGTGATGCCTGGCTGGTAATCCTTCTCTAGCTTTATACAGGCTTCACGGATCGCTAGTAACTCATGTTGCAGAACCTTGAGTACAACCAAGAGTCAATACAAGACTACAAAATGGAATGGTTTTAAAGGAAAATATCCCATAAAAGTCAATAGTTTACCTGATGGAATTGACCTTCTGAAATACCATCTCTGTAGTAGATAATACGTGTGGGTTTGAAGCGGGTCGACTTGTAGAACTGGATCAGCAGTTCTCTCACCATTGCAGCCAAGTCTTGAATGATGTCTTGGCGGTGCTGCTGAACCCGCACCGTGGCGCAGTACCGGCTTGGGTGGGCATCCATGCTACCAACCACCTAAACCACACAGGAACTTATTTAGCCAAATGTTGATTAATTCTGTATAACAACGGAAGGTTGGTAAACTAGAGGTTTATAGTTGTGCATTTGTCACATTTTAGTCCTTATGAAACAATTAAAGAACATAATTATTCAGATGGGTGTGTCAATAATCTCTCTAAGAGAGAATTTATTTTGCAGGTAGTAATGCAACATGCTATAAAGCTGAGACATGTCTGAGTAAATATGACTTCTGGCAGAGCTAAGTAGACTCACTAAACTTCATATAATTTACCCCCCCCCCCCCCAAAATCTGATTTTTTTCAATATCAATTTTGACTTACTGCAGCAATGGAGGGTTTCTTTCCATCTCCTGCTGGAGGATGAGTCACATCTGCACCGAGGAAGATTACAGGCTGCTGGAAAACCATGGGCCTGGAGAGCAAAGTATCAACACTTTATTTCAGACAAAAAAAAAACAAAAAAAACTACTCCAAACTTCCACCATTGACACATCAAACTAAAATTCTGCTGACGTAAGCTTCTTGATTAAGATCTAAACTGTGCTCACCTTCCCTGTGGAAGAAGAATATTGTTGACTCCACCCAGCTTAACGTTGATCTTCAGACAAAGGTTAGACAGTGTTTGTGGAGTGGTTTTCTGGACATTCTTCACCTGAACACACTGAGTGGCCATTCCTAAAACTGTGTCCCCGACACGCTTCACCTCCGCTTTGAGAACATGAGACAAAGAAGCCAGGTTACAAAACATGGCCATGCAGTAACATCAGCCATCAAAATCTGTCAGAGATAGAAATACAGTTGTGCATAAAGAGCAAGTGTAGAGACTGACTTACCATAGACAGGTGTTTTCCCTGGAAGAATGACTACTACCAGCTGCAGGCCTTGGTAGGTGTACTTCAGGTGTTTGAACATGGGTTCCACACTGTCAGCTCCCTGAGCATACTTACAAAAGCAGGGTTGGCCCTGAATGGGCATGCCTGCGTCACGAGAAATCTTGCGCAGCTGGTCTGTAAATGCTCTACAAAGAACACAAAACCAAAAGCAATAAAGACATTTACAATGGCATTTACTGGCAGAAGAGATTCATACAGCTGAGCAACTATAAGTGTAATGAGTTTTGTTCAAGGACCCAGTAGTGGCCACCTAGCAGTACTGAACTCACAACCTTCTAGTCACTAGCACAGAACATTAACCTCTGCCCCAAACTTCAGATTCTTCACTGAAAGAATCTCTTAATTCGAAACTGCAAGAAAGTCTTCAACAAGGCAATATAAAGTTAAATACTGCCATATAAGTAAACAGGGACTTACTTTAATAAGAGCTCAGTGCATTGCCTTTGTGGAGCAAAGCAGGCGATGGCCCAAACCTTGATCTCTATCCCAGTATGGAACTGCTTGTTTCTCATATCCCATACACCTTGGATTGGGGTAGCTATTGCCTTGTTCTGATAAAAGATGTATATAAGCAATAAGCTATATGCTTGTGCATCACTTTTAATCACACACTATTAAAAAATTATGTTCCTAGAAAAAAGGAGATTGTACCCGTCCTCCATAGAGAATTGATGGTGCCTGGAGGACTCGACCATTCACTTCAGTCATCTCATCTCTTACCATGACCCCAAACTCACGCACGTAAGGGTCACTATTAAAGTTAGCACTTCTCATCTGTAATACATAAGAATCAAAAATGCTTTAGACAGGAAAAATAAAAGTAGAGGTCAAGGCAGTTCACCAGCCGTACATTTGACAGCAATTACACAGCACAGAGATGAACTGACCAATTTGCTGATTTCGTCCTGGCGGTCAGGTGCTGACCGGGCTGTGGCACGAATCATAGTGGAGGTCTGATTGTCTGTCAGTTTCTTGATGCATCGCTGTCCAGCCACTATGTTACAAACCTAGGACAAACCAAGGTGAAGTCAGATAAAAAGGACATAAAATTAGGTACTAAAGGTTCTCCTTAAAAATTACAATATACTTTGACTAACCTCAAGAGGAAGGTAAGTGTGCTTTTGCTCCTGCCCGACTTGTAAACATGGGAGATGAGGATATCGAAGTATCAGTTTGTATTTATCTTTGAAGTACTGGGCCACAGTGCATTCGATGGTTTGCCCATTCTCTTGCTGTAAGGGAAACCTGTGGTAAAGAAGAGGGAAAAGGAAGGGGGGGGGGCAGTGCTTAACTTCAAAGGCCATGTCTGTGTCTTTGTACTTGCAAGCATATGAGGGGAAATGTGCCCTGACATTCACATAGGTGTCCATCAACATTCTTGCAAATAAAGTTGTGCCCTAGTGTTACATGTAACAAAGCAGTCCATCATTTTACTTTGTAACAATAAACCGCATGTTGTGTTCACTTTTCATGCTCCAATCGTTTTCTCACTGCAACTGAACCAGACTGAGACAACCCTGCTCAGACCGAGGTGCAATCTGTCACCAGTGTGTGATTGCTGTATTCTCATCTGCCCAAATAAGAGGGAAATACACTAGTTCAATTCAAACTGACTAATTACTGCATATGTTGAAAACACCCTCACACAACTCAATTTGGTTTTTCAAATCCAGTTCATGTGTACATTTGTAGAACCGAATTAATCTGTTTGGATTCACTGCAATTAGTATACCTGGTATAAGCTATCTTATTGTGCATTTGTAAAGCAGCATATGACATACATGGCTGAGACTAAAACATTACCATCTCAAATCCCTTACACCAAGGTAGCCTACTAAATGATCAGACTAGAATGCATGAAGATTTTAAATGCAACTTAGCAGTGGGTCTCTCTCTCTCTCTCTCTCTCTCTCTCTCTCTCTCAAAAAACAAAATAGAAAAAACAAACACAAATTAATCACCAAACCCTAAGCATCAATAATAATTAGCAGGTTATATGAAAAAGAGCTCTTACGTCTGGTGGCTGGCTGGTCTCCTGGTTACATTACAAACTCTGTATTTCCTCTTCATCTGCCCGCAGTGTGTGATCTCTACTTTCAGACCTGCAGGAGCCCACAAAGCAGGATAAAGTAAAGGTGCTAAAGTGGAGATCTAAATGCAGAAACAATCAGTGGATATACAAAATGTATTTACCCTTTATCTCCTTAGTGAACTTGACTCTTTGGGAATCTGTTAAGGGCTTCTGTTGTTCATCAATGCTTTTAAAATCCAAAACCTCACACATAAACTCAATCACTGGTTGGGCTTTGTAGAATGCCGTAGCCGATACTAATAAAACAAAACAAACAAACAAACAAATTCAGACATTTATATGCCTACATTCAAATAAGAAAAAATTTATTAAAACATGCTGACTGGCCATACCATCAATGTTAAGCATCATTTTCCAAAGAGATGGACGAACAGACTGGTGGAAGCCAAACCAGACTTCCCTTCCTCCACCAAGAGGGTTGGAGCAGCCTTCAGAAGGTGTGAAGAATGAGCGGCCAACAGGTGTGTACCTGTGATGAAGACAGTGTGTGTTTACATTAATTCATTGGCATTAATACAGTTACTGTGTTTACATGTACTTGAGTAACCTGATGAGAAAAAATTTCTGTCTACATGAGTCAGTCAAAAATTCTAATCTAATTACTTTTAGCAGTGTCGCTTGAAGTATTGAAGCAATTAGTTAAATTACATTTTCTAATTGGAAACAAAATAGGTTTTTAATCCCAGATTTTATATATTCTTCAGCTGGTTGGCACAATTAGTGACGAAATTTATTAGCTTTTAACGAGCCACTCTCGTCTGTAGTTTTACTGCTAAATGCTTATTTAGAAGTTCTTTTGCACCCAAAGTTGTCCTCCTTCAATCTGTCTTTATTCGATTTAAAGATGAACTTCTCCTCTATAAGCTTAAGTTTTTGCATGTGTGAAGATGGAGAAAAATGCAAGACACCAGATTAATGGTATACATGTGCTGAATAATCTCATTACTGGGACAAAACTTGAAACTTTTTTTTCTTGAAATCAAAAAAGGACTTCAATCTGATGCAAGATATCATAGGATGCTGTTTAAATGGCCACTTGAATAATCTGGTAACTGCTGAAATTAGATAATGATCGGATTATTACACTGTATATGAATGCACTCATAGAACAATCATCTCAAGTTATTATTAAGACAAACATATCCAGAGGTTCCTCAACGAAGACCTGGTTTTATGATAGTTGAGTGGCAGAGTTACAAGATTATTAGATGACCAAACAGTGCCCTCTTATGGTTATCGGTAAAGGCACAACGATGAAGGCAAGTTAAACTGCAAATTACAAATATGCGAATAAACTGTCCAGTTAAACAATGCATGAAATATACCATATAAAATATGACTGATATGACGTGTTTTAGTAAAGTATGAGAGACTCTGAGAAGTCTGATTTAATTACTCAGTGGGGAATGGCTGGACTGTTAAATTGAAACATGTGCTTTAAGCATCTGATTTTTTCCATAGAGATAAAAATATATCAACTGACCTCATGGAGGGCAAATGTCTCATGATCACATCTAGAGCTTGAATGGTCTCAAAAGGGATGTTTGGTAGCCGTCCAGACAGTGCTTCATGAAGAGCTTGCAGACTAACACAAGAAACCCACTTTATGGCCACTTTAAAGCTTCTGTCTTTCCCTTCTCCAGGAATCGTAACCTCCAGCTCCACCTAGGACAAAATTACACGTTCTTTTGGTTTTACTCTAGCCCCTTTTACACAGCCTGTTCAAGGCGGAAATCTTACGCCTTTATTCCGCCTTGCGTTCTGTATAAAACATCTGAATGTGGAACGGGGGTCTGTATTGGTCCACCTCTGAGCCGGAACGATAGGTAGTAACAGAGCCGGAATCAATGTCTGTGTAAAAGGAACAGCCGGCATGGCGGGACAGGGGTGTGATTTCTTTTTTCATATTGACATTCTTCTTTCTGAGAGCAGCGTGAATTCAAACGTCTCCGTCTACTGGTAAGGTCCGTGCGCCTTTCTGCCTCAAACTGCTTCCTACTTTTCACTTTCTCCTACCATATTTCTGATCGCACAAACATTTTGGTTGCACGAGTCTCTCCACTACTCTCTTCCTCATTATCTCTCTCTCTCTCTGAGCGCAGTTTTCTGTAACAGACTCCCCCCCGAAAAGCCGGCTTGGCTAAAGGACACAAACATGTTACATACATTGAGGCTGTTACTTCCCTTATATTTGAATTATTTAATGGAAGTGATTACATGTTGCATATGATGCTCAGTAACTTTGCTTGGGTTTGAAGAGTGGTATAAATGAGCACGGCTAATAAAAGCACCTCAACACCCAGTTCACCCGCCGTTGTTTTAAAGCAACGCCGATATGCTCGAGGTATTCATATTTCCGACATGTAGATACGTCACCCTAGGCACCGACGCTCCAGTGTGACACATCACGCCTCTGGTTGCAGAACGCCAGCTCTCAATGTAAAAAACACACACTGACGCGGCATCACGCCAGCTTTATTTGGTTTGGTGTAAATCACTTAAGCCGGAATATTGAGGTTCCTTCTTTAGACCAATATTACGGAATATCTGTGTAAAAAGGGCTTCTGACAGCTACAATGATTGACACTTCTATGTCCAGTCACATTGATCGAACATAATTCAGTGCAAAATCACTTTCACCATGAAGGCGGCAAATTATGATAGCACTCAAACTTAAAACTATTCAGATTAGAAAGTAAATACCTGTACAAGCTCCACTCACCTTGTCTCTCCCTATGGGTAAGGGCATTGCCGTGTATAAATTCTTCCTCCCGTCATACACAGGCTTTCGGTCACCAAAGATCTGTGTTTTAAAGTGCTGGACCATGTGCTCAACAATTTCACTGGAAAACAAAAGGTGTGTATAGATACAAAACTCACAGCTATTGTCTAACACTGAGGTTTGATTCAAGAGCTCAGAGTTACCGGTTGACCCTGCGTGGGCACTTCTCGGGTTTGATGTCAATGTCATAATGGTACACCTCCAGTTTGGGGATCTCCATCTCAAAGAAGTTGGCCTGCAGTTTGATTGTCCTACCCATGGTGCCAAAGTCTGGCCTCTGAGGTGGTTTGAACACATACTCTTGTGGTGGAGGAGACAGAGGAGCTGCTGGAGTGGACAGATAAGATTCATGAGCTGTATTCTCAATTATTATTGTATTAAAATGTTTAAGGACCAGCTTTATTAGTGCATTGATTATCAATTGATAATCCTTCCATTGTTTGACCTTTAGTCTTTAGGAGACTTTTTTTGTATTTACACGAAAAGAAAGAGAGAAAATATTACAAATCTTAAAACATTAAATGCCACAGAAATACATTTCAGACAGTGATGATGCAAAAATGTCAATCAATATCAAGCTAGAGTTTCCTCAGTAATGTATATAGTAAATCAGGTAAGAAGGTAATCCTCACAGTATATTTATGGCATTTCATGTATTTATTTAAAAAAAAAAAAACTGCAAAAATGTTCAACAGTCAGTGCTGCTTAACAAAACTTACTGAGCCTAAAAACAAACCACCCTTATACAAGTCAAGTGCAAAATCAAAATGGCATTTTATGTCAAACTGAATCTCATCCAAAACGCTTATGCTGTGCAGGCATATACATAAGAGGCTTGTGTGCATGTGTGCGTGTTTGTTTAATGCAGACTTAAACAAGATGTCTAAATAAGAATTAAAACATGACCGTGTTATTACAGGAAAATAATTAATAACAATCAATAACAATCAATCAATCAGTGGTGTGATGTGGCCTGACGTTGATTATTTTCTTATAACAGAATGCCACAAAGTGTTTTATTTCCCTTTTATCAAAGCAATTTACTAACAATGACATTTTTACAAATTTATTAAAGAACAGCATGCCACACTTTTTATCAGTTTATAGTTAGATTTAAAGGAACATCCACAAAACAAGTTCTTGTTTTCACTTACGTTATATCAGCTGTAAACAGCTGCCTCTTTTTTTTATGTTAAAAGGGCCAACTCACCTTTCCCAGAAGCCTCTGCACTAAGTAGCAAGTTGCCATTTTTGCATCTATGGATGTTCCACTGTTTGAAAAACAATCTGCGACAATGTGGCGACATCCTAAGCCATAGATCATAAATTGTAATGTGGAATTGAAGAAATTTGTCAAAGTAGTTATATTTTAAATTCTTTCGACCGATCCATTCTGTTTTCGTATGGTTGTTCCTCTGTAATGGACCACAACCGGCCTCAACTGTCTCGCGGGTGGCCATGAAGGAAAGAAAATATCAGTCATATTCTACTCAAAACTTCCACATATGACACTTAGATGAAGAAAAAAGTCCGAGATTGATTTTGAAGGGATCACCAACAGTGAAATTGCAAAGGTTTTGCTGCACAGAGAGCTAGCAGAGTCGCAGTCACCTGCTTTCAAAACAAAAACAACGAACTGGATTCTGGGAAGGGTGAATTGGTCCCTTTAATAAGACAGAAACACTGTTAGAAGAAGAAGAAGAAGAAGCCTTTATTTTGTCACATGTACTCTCTCTCAAGCACAGCTAAATTCCTCCTCTGCATTTAACCCATCTGAAGCAGTGAACACACACATGAGCACACACAAGTGAGCAATGAACACACACACCCACACCCAGAGCAGTGGGCAGCTATGCTACAGCGCCCAGGGAGCAGTTGGGGGTT
>JAOTRR010000031.1:7405611-7416962 GCA_028570945.1 Gogo arcuatus
TAGTAGTAGTAGTAGTAGTAGTAGTATTGTTATATATTACATAATAGTAACAACAATAATAATTATGATGATGATGATGATGATGATTAGTAATAGTAGTAGTAGTAGTAGTAGTAGTAGCTGCTGCTGCTGCTGTTGTTGTTGTTGTTGGTGGAATTTTTTTTAGTTTATTTTTTTGTCAACTTTCCAACACATTAATTTCAACTGTCTTAAACGCAATATATTCATAATAAGACAGTATTTCATTCTTTCAGGTTCATCACTTTAAATATTCATTCAGCACTCTCACAAATGAAGGTACCGAGCTGTACTATTGCTTGTCGCTGGGGTGGTACCATCAAGGGCATAGTAACCCTTAAAGTGCAGTTATGTACTTTAAATTATTTTACAGGTTTCCAAATAAAATATACATGCTAAAGATACAAAACCTTGATGCTACCACTCCAGCGACAGGGAAAGGTACAGTCCGATAGGCTACTTTTATTTCAGGATGTAGAGATAAGATCTTTTAACCTTTCTTCGGCTTGTCTCACGAGCAAAACAAACTGGAAGCAATGTTTCCTAAAAGAACACCCATTTCAATAACCCTCCCCCCCCCCCCCCCCAGAAAAAAACATTTCCAGTGAAACCTTTTTTCGGGGTGCATGATTTAGCTGGTAATTTGATTTTGCAGTTGCATATGTAGTCATTCTTTATATGTTAATTCGTCTTTGATCTTTCAAATGCTCCAGACCCTTGGTGAAATTAATATTCAGTGTGGATGCCGTGCTTCTGAGGAAATGGTTTTTGCATAGGAGACTTTAGGCAGGCAGGTGGTGTATTCCGAGGGTGCAGCACTATTAATCTATAGCACGCCTGGCTCCATCTGTATGCTCTGCCTTGCAAGGCATCCGTTATTAGCAATGCATGCGTGGTGTAACCTATTTGCACCTCTCCTTATCCAGCATTGTCTAAAATCATACTGTCACCATTTGTTTCCCACTGTATCAACCATCACACTAGCCATAGCATAGCATATTTGGGATGGATATGGATTTTTTATTTTTTTTTGGATTTGACTGCAATTTCAGTGACAAATAGCCTGTATGTGGTAGCTTGTTTGTAAATGATTAGTTAGAATACTACAAAAGCAGCCTCGTAGCATTAATCACGTAATGAAAGGCCTGACATGAAGAAAGGAAAATTATCACAGCAATTCTGTCTGATCTTATTTAGGCTATGTTATTTAAACTGGGAATTGAACCACTCATGTTGACAAATTGTATGGGTTTCATTTCTAATTGTAATTTTGTAAACGCTCAACAAAAACAAGCTCTAAATGCTGTCTGTCTTCAGATTATTTCACTGATGATCTTCAGGAAACGCAGGTTACGTAAATCAACTCATATAGTCCCAGTTCTTTATTATTAGGCCTATTATCCCCCCAGCCATTCAAACACGAAGGTGTTGGATGAGCTTAAATTGCGTGTGACTGAACAAGACGTTTCCTTCGTGCGCGTTTTGCCAAGACTCAGTGAGAGAGAGGTGAAAACAATGAGGAGCATAAAACACAATTGTGCGCTTGAAATACAAGACCGGCGTGTGAACTGAGGTGGAAAAAATCCTGGAGAAAACAAGTCACACCTGGTGGACCGCCTCATACCTGCTCAATTCATTCCACTGCCAGTGTTCTCAGGAGTTCGTTATATTTCTCAAACTACTGTTCATGACTTACTCATCACAAATCCAGAAAAAAAACATCCTGCACGAACTCATGAACCTCGCAAAAACAACAACAACAAAACAGGTGATTGTGTGCGAAGTTAAAAATGGACCCAGATTGCTATCAGTGAAAAGATGCTGCATGAGTGATGACAGGTCCTTCCCAAAAGGATTAAGTAAAAAAAAGAGAACATTTCTTTACCCACAAATTCCTGTGTTTATCCCAGTAAGCATACAGTAGGCCTGTCCTGCTTATGAAATGTGTTTCAGACACTTTGTTCGACTTATACTGTATATTGAAATGTTGGTGCATTTCAATATCTACAGTTTGGTCCTGTTACAGTGAGAATAATAGCAATTCAACAATATTTAAAAGTGCTGTTTACAGTTTGTTAAATCCCCTTTGGACCTACTACAACATGCACCCTGGCAATAATAGACCATTAACTTTGATTAAATTTGATGAAAAAAAAGCACAAATGTTTGCAGGATATACCATAAATATGTAGAGTATTATTTTAAGGTTTAGTTTGATCATGAGATTTTTATGTAATTTTATATTTTGCTTTTTATTTTTATTTATTTTTTGGTTCAACGAAGAAATCACTGTAAAAGATATGCACCATAAATATGCCAAGGGGGTATCATATTAATATGCGCAGTATTGATCAATGGTTTAAATGTTGCCATAAATTAGGTGATGCAACATAAATGGGCCATTTGAGAAGATGACTGTTATAAGCCATATAATTTCAGATTTATTAGAGCTTTTCAGACAAAAAGACTTGAAGCTCTTATTTTCATTAGCTGTAAATGCCATTTCAATTCAAGGGTTTTAGACTGTGTCTGTTTTAAACAAAACACAAGCAGGCAATCACACTGATAACTGCCCTTGGAAATGCATCCACCAGAGCGCTTATTCAATCAATACAAGGAGAGAGGGTGTTCGTAGAAATAATGAAAAAAAGGCAAAGTCATTTTCCACAAAGTAAACCATGTCTCACAGTAATATTAAATAGCTTATCTGCACAAGTCAGAGGAAACCAGCATATGTTTTCCTGCTCTTGTATGCTATTGTAGCTCTGTGTGTGTGTGTGTGTGTGTGTGTGTGTGTGTGTAGGACTTAGTTGTAGGTAGCCTATATGAAGGTATACAGTGCTGATGGCAAGCTGGATACAGAAGCTGTGATGGACAAGCATTGTACAAGTCTTATTCTGGATGAAAAGAGTTTGGATTTGATAAGGGTACACCGTGGACATATGGATGGAGTGGCATGAAGTGGGAGGGGAGCTGTCAATCACAAGGCTGCATGAATTCCTTGACTAGTTGCCTGCTTTTATAAGGGCTCCACAACATGCAACCAAATTAATATAGTGGATTAGGAAAATGTTGCATTTATTGAGGTGTGGTTCATAGTGAACTATGTGTAGATCTTAGCGAAATAGTTGTGGATCTTAGTGAAATATATGTAGGCTAGATTGTAATGAAATATAAAATGATCTTAGGGAAATATACATAGATCATAACAAAATACATTTTGATCTTAGTGAAATATATGTAGATCTTAATGAAATATGTGATGATCATAGTGACGTGTAGATTTTAATGAAATATAGATACTAGTGAAATATATGTAGATCTTAGTGAAATATGTTTTGATCATAGTGAAATATGCGTAGTTCTTAGTGAAATGTTTGTAGATCTTAGTGAAGTGTAGATCTAAATGAAATATAAGAAGATCTTAGTGAAATATATGTAGAGCTTAAATTTCACTGAATCAGTCATGGCTTTGAGTTTGACAGTAACATGAATCAAAAGATTTTTCAACGATCGATGATACATCAAGTCATCCAAAACTGTGTACTGTTCAAAGACAAACTATTACTGTTTTTGAATACATACAGTTTTTAAATATGGATGAGATTCTTTAAGTACTCTTTCATCTTGTATTGTAGTTTGCCACAGGCGTCTGCTCATCTTTTATGGGAGAGAAGCGACATTTTCTGTCCATTAGCAAATTTAGGCCACATAGCTTTTAATACCAAACTATTTACACCTCATAACTGCATAAAAGCCTAGATAAAACAAGGTCATCAGGTCTGCCTGAGAAAAACATTTTAGAATCCTGTCTATTGATTGTATATGATGGCTTCATCACCCACATTCACCTCCCTGAGAGTGACGTGCATCCATACCGCCCCCCACAGCTCCTTCCTCCCTGCTCCTGGTTGGTTTCTACAGCTGCAGTGTGTGAGAAATGACCAGAGAATTGGCCTCTGGGATAGCAGCAAGCCATCCTGGTGCTATTAGGCTTGTGGCTAATAATAGGTGTTTCAGTCTGGGGGAAGATCAATCAGGGGGAATCATAGGGAATGTTCTGAGGAGCACTTTTACACATCTGTCCAGATGGATGAAATTACACTTGTCTGTTTTTAGCTGTATTACTCCTAAATTGGTTGTCTACTTTTTTCTTGCTCTCTCTCTCTCTCTCTCTCTCTCTCTCTCTCTCTCTCTCTCTCTCTCTCGCTCTCTCCGCTCATTCATGTGTCAGTGGTCTGCTAAAAGGATTGGGCGCTAAACTCCCTGTCATTTTAGTCTTTTCCTCATGCACGTCCCCCCTCTGCACACCTTCAATTTATTTACTGACTTGCATCTGAACAAGAGACGAATAATGTCTCCGGAGATTTTCCATCTTGTGAAGAGGTTAATTGCACAGCAGTGCATGGAACACATCTTGAATGTGTTTTAAACATTTTAAGCTGTCATAAATAAATATTGTGTTCATATGAATACCATTGAGGACATAATAATCAAAAGTAATATCTTGGTGTTTTATAAAATATGCAGATAATTATTTATGATTAGAAATTAATAAGCTTTATAAATCTTTTCCAGTGGTTTAATTGATTCACACAAGATCTTACTGTTCTGTACTATTCATATGCAAATATTATCATGAGTTGTAAATGCATTCATATACTGGAAACCATCAATGCTCAAACTACTATGGTAAGAATATTTAGAAATATCCTTGATATAGGCCCATCGCTGTCATGAACCATGAGTGTACTGGGCTGTGGAGGTAACCACATGTCGGTAAGACCCCCTGTGATTTAGCACTACCAGTTAACTGGTATGATGTGTCCATCACTGAGGTGTATGTGGAGACTGAGAGGGGTCATTTACAGACTACAAAATAGCTGCATGCATCTGTGATTTCAGCTCAGTGGCTGACAGCTTGAAATGTTATATGTTTGTGAGCAACAGTGTGGCAACTTGTATTGAGTTCTGGCCTTTTCAGCAATGTCTTTTGAGTTTTATGCTGAGTTCAGGAATGATATAACTCCTAGAAATGTGCCAAGTTTGATTTGCTTGTAGTATGAATTCGTATAAGTATCCCTGACACTGTTACAATGGGCTGACACTCACAATATGGCACTCAGTGAAATTACCACTCAAAGACACTCAGTAGGACTTTCTTTTAACAGTGAAAATGAATACTGTACATCATTGTTGTTTTTTTTTTTGCTTGCAGGGAGCCTGATTTGAGATGTTCTTCTGTTGTTGATTGCTCAACATTGAGAGATATTTCAAGGGCTCAGAGAGCTGACTGAAGAGAAGTCTTTTGAAAGAGCAAAGCCCGATGACCAGGCGAAGGAAATCAAGGCTCCCTAGTGTGTCGCCTTAGCAACGGGGGAAAATTAGCATTGACTTCCGAGCAAGCCTACAAAACTAGGCTTCAGGGTATTTTTTACATCTTGAAAAGTGACAATCAAAGAAGATCTAAAGACATGCTTCCACTTCCATTTATATTGAAATCAGTGTCCTTCTTTTTTCCGGTGCCAGAACACAAAAAGTCTTAATGTATGTATTTTTGCTCATTTTACTGTGTTGTGTAGTTTCCCCATGATGCCCCATTGCTCATGTTTGCCTCCCGCTGGGGCAAACAAAACATGTCTATGATAGTGAATTCATTTCAGAGCACTTCCCAACATGAACTAGAGCTGACACTGGCTTCCTCATTTGCAGGCATGGAATTCAGCTCTCATGATTGCCAACACACTTAATGATCGCAACTCCTAGAGCCACAGAAGTATCATACTGATGCACCATCTCTCTCTCTCCCTCTCTTCATCACATTCTAGGGAATTCAGTGGCGTCCAAACTGCAGAACCCGCAACTAAGCCCATCAGGAGCCGTTATTCAGAGAAATGAAGTGCAGATTGTTTGTGCCGACGCATGAAGCTGCTTGGTATACCCTCTCATCACAACCAAGCTGCACTGCCATGTAGGAACAAGCAGGAATACATTAAAAGGTAATGAGAGATCAGTCAGAAGAGGGTCATGCAGGGGCACTGTTTGGCATCACCATTGCTGGAGAGAGCTTTCAGCGTGACGGCCTCGTTGTCTCTGTTGAGGAGCCAGAAGGGGTGGAGTTCAACAATGTTCCTCTTGGCAACAGTTGCTAAGCCTTGCTTCTTGTTGATGTGGTTATTTGTAAATCAAAACTAGGTGCATGAGATTAGCGAGTACTGTATATATGTGTGTTATTTCACATACTAACGATGATTTGAATAAATATTTTTATTCAAGACCATTTAGATACTGTGTGCCATTTACTCTAGTGTAATTATGTTGCATGATAAGCATTGCATGACCATGAACTACAGAATGCTAATGAGTAAGATTATTCACCATGCCGAGCAGATATTAAATTTATTATTATTATTTTTTGTGAAGCCACAATAGTTTTAGTTAAATAATGAGCCGATGATTGCACCCCTGAGAGATTAAACATTTCCAAATATTTCTGCAAAAGCACCGCCAATCCTGTTCCCTGCCATATGGCCACTGATGAGGGCAATGTGGAATCACCTAATGGTATGCCATTGTAACAACACCTGGCAACAGTTCATCCAGACTCTCAAACTCCTCCCTTCCCCCCTGCTGAAAAACGCTGGAACATATTTCTGTGAGAGAGAGAAAGCCCTATGAACAAATAATGGATGCGAGCCAGTCTAAATAAAGTGTGGTTTATGAGTTGTGGTCAGGACCATCTCTTTAAAAAAAGCATGCTGTATGAAAACTGCTGCCAACGTATTTTTTTCCACCATACGGTTATAATACGAAGCCATTTCTTCCCTCTCTCACAGTAAGAGACTCAGTCAATAAACGGCTGCCTGTAGACCAGTAGTCTACAGCCACAGGAGAAGAGAACAAGCCACACACGCCAAAACAAACCCATGTTCCCTTGCAATTTTTAACTCAGCCATTTCAATAATACACTTACTGGGCTTCTGTGCAGAATAAATGTTTGGTGAGCATGTCATGTTTCACTTTCTATAGTAATCAACAAAAAGAACAGAAAGACTTCGTTTCCCCCATCTAAAAAAGAATGATGTGCAATTTTCCTCTAGGTTATAACTATTAAAGACGTGAGTCCTCTAGGTTAAGGTTACGCTAAGAACCCAAGCACATATTTCTACTTACATTTATAATTTGTCATTCCATTTATACACTCTTGCCAATACAAGACTAGTTCAAGGTTATGTGAGGTAAATATTAAGATAGAGTCTCACTACCAGCAGACTATCAGCTTCCATTGCCTCTAAACACCCAGGACCAATCAGCAGGCCCAGAATTACATACTTTTCCCATTTGCTTCACTGTAGAATAATTCATATGAGTTACTAAATAATATGTTTTAAGATGAGTACCTCGAACTCTCAGTGTTTAAAAGAGCTGGTTAACAAAGCAACATGTTCAAAACTGATTTTCTGGATACATAAACATTTACATTGACATTTGCAGCATTTAGAAGACATCCTTATCAAGGGAAACTTAGTCTGCATCAAAACAGATCCTCAAGCTAGTAAAAAGCATCTAAGATACCAGTAAACAAAAATCCTGTTAGAGTTATTATAAAGGTTAGTATAGTAAAGAAACAGTACAAGTTGAGTTGACTGAACAAGCACCTGACTGGTTGTCCACCAAGTGCACAAAGGTTGCGTGCATTGTTAGATGGTATGATCCAAGAGTCGGAACATTTGACACAGGGATGCATATCTAGGAATAAACAGCAGCTCAGTTTTGCTGGGATTTAGTATCCTGTGATGACTACACCAGCTTTGAAAGGTTTATTTGCAGTCAGTGATTTATGGCTTGGTCAAACCCTGAGTTTCACACATAAAAAACAATATATTAAGCATTGACTAGTTCCTTCAAAGGTTGATCTGTGCTAATTTCGGTTGAATCAAGGTTTCTAACAAGGCCATAAGGTTTTATAAATCATATTTTACACCGTGAAGAGAATTGGGTAATATGGATCTCCCTTAAGGTTACTGACCAAAACAGCAAAGCCCTTGAGGAGAATTCATTTTTCCACCACTCAAATGTCTCCAGTGAAGTATGCAGCCACCACCAAAGTCCTTAGACCAAATTAAGACAGCTTTAGGTGGGGGAGTTTTAAAAAAAAGCCTCCAAAATGAGGCTCCAAAAATTATAATTGTGGCTCATAAAGCTGAGAAAAGCCATGGATTTACTGCACCACACACAAACCTCCAGCTTACTGTTAGAAATCATGGAATTTTTACCATCTATGTTATAACCAAAAAGCAGCTGTAGACAGCAACATTTTTTTTTAAACTTCATATCAGTTAATAAAGCTCCATGCTAGTAAAAACTGTAGAAAGATAAGCACAGTATGTGGGTGAAACATGATCATACAGCAACTTTCAAATGTACTATAGGTTACTAGGAATAAAGCACTGGGACATACTCTTGATATAAAATTGATACAAAATCACTCACTGATGGATTTGTGTTGCCATTATTACTGGAAGATGATTATTTTCCTATAATAGCACATCCTGAAATGTTTTATTCCTCTTACACCACAACAATTTGCCAATGATTACAATTTATATTCATTAAAGGATGATACATTGTACTTTTTATCCATTTATAGTTACATTTAATGTTGAGGAAAAGTAACAAAACAAGTTAGTTCCTATCATTTTCTCATCAGCCTCTTTTTCCCCTGTCTTGAAGTTAATAAGGTATAAAATAGCAGATTGTTACAAAGACACCACAAATCCCCCCCATCCTGCAGACTCTTGTGCAATGGAAAACAGGTACAATTTTACCTCAGACTGTTATAAAGTGCAGACACTGGAGACTCCTTCCAAAATGTAAAGATCTAATAATCTAATTTACAGAGATGTTTTAAAAATCTATTTGTTATTAGTCTTAGATTATAGGGAGTCTCCACCATACACGTTCCTGTGAATGAGTTGTTAATATAGAAATGATAACAAATTAGAACGAGCAAATTAATATAAATCTGAGATTTGCTTGCAGATGGAATTACTGTCAGAGTTGTTGTTATAGAAAATGAATCAACACCTTCTGACCAACTGGCATTGAGAATTCAACAGTGCTGTGGTCTAAGCAAAAATAATGAATTATTTTGTTTTTGTCATGTAAAAAAATAGAAAATTAATTCCTACACTAATGATTGATTGATGTAAAAAAAACTGATATATGAACTCCAAATGTCAGTTATAACCTGTTTATCTTAGTAGGTTTAAATGGTCTATTGAGAATAACAATAGTCCAGGATCTGGTCCACATTATGGAATAAAGACAGCCTGAAAGTGTTTGTGTAATATCTGGGCATTGGGGAACTCAATCAATGTGTTTTGCTTCTGTATCAGAGCCTGAGTAAAACATTCAGGTTAACCCCTTAAACTCCCAGGATTTATCAGAGAGTCCAGACTTATATTCCTCACTCTTGTTATTACATGCCTTAACTACTGTAATTCATCACAGTTAGGGAATAATATGAAAAGATGAATAAGTGAGACTTTTAGGGGTTAAAAAGCAGTGACGTTTATTGAACATATTATATTGAAATAGTTTTACCTTCAAGATGACTCTATGTAGCCATAAGGGAACAATCACTGCTCCCTGCGCCTGTAGTTTAGTTCAGTGGGGGCTGCAGAGCTGTCAGGGTTAGAGAGTGACTGCAGAGCAGACAGAGAGAGGAGGCTGGAAGTGAGTCGGGCCAGAGGCTGTAGGAGCCAGGAGCCCCTGCCAGGGCTGTATGGTGGAAAGCTGTTAATAAGCATTGCAAAGCTCTTAAACATAATGATCTGGACTTCTCTCCCTGGGTTAATGCCTATCATGTGCCTCCGACCAGCCTGCCTGCAGCTCACACACCCAGGAAGAGGAGGATGACCTGTTGGATGAGGGGGTGTAAGAAAAGTACAAGAGCACTAATATGGTGTTAAAGTCAGCATGATGCTTTGATACAGGAAAATAGGTGATACTGATTTCAATGATATGTATGATGATTGCAAATTTAGTGACTGAGCAAGCTCGGTGGAAATATTCCTACAAATGGTGCAAACCCCCCCTCCCACCCCACCCCCCCTCAACAAGGCACCACTCTGAGACTGGGATTAATTGGCTTTCAGCCTAAAATCAAACAAACTACAAACTGGCACTTGCATAACCCTCTGGAATGGGCCTAATAAATGAGCACACATCAGCAGATATAGTAAACACAGATGCAATTCATTTCTCCCTGCAAACTGGAAAGCAAGCACCACGAGACAAATGTTACTATGTTGACCTGATTACAACAAATAAATACGTACAAGACGAGATGGAGGAGGAGACTTCCTTTGTGTGAATATTTTGCAGTTATGAATCAAGCCACTGACATTGGCTCCTAGTGCTCACTAGCCTGCTGACACTTTGTTGTGGTGCCTAGACATTTATTCATGACAAGCTGGTATAGAACAGCTGTAATAAATCTCTCTCTCTCTCTCTCTCTTTTTCTGTGTGTGCTTACTTTGAGGTAGTTTAATTAACCATGTGTTGCACACTCTCCCCAATGGCATATGTCCCGAAGAAAGCCAAAAATAACAACGTTACGGGTGGAGGGAAGTATGCTTGAGACAGGAGGGTATCACATGTGTGCAGTGAGCAGGTTCAGAGCATTTTGATGCACACTAACTGCATCTGCATTAAGAGCTGCGTTGCCTCTCCCATAGGAGCGCTTTTGGAGGCCCTGGCCACAGGCATGAGAGAGAGCGTGCATGGCTGTGCTGTAATGGAGGACACTAGACAGAGACACCTGTGGTTGGAGTCTGGTCTCACATGTGCAGGTCTGACAGGGCATCTGTCAACAGGGCCAGATCTGTGCTGAGCTGATCCATTAGCACTAACAAGCTGGGTACACTGTGGCAATGTGCTGAGGAAACCGGTAATATGCTAGCATGCAGGATCTGTTCCTGGAAGTGGCCTTTACAGAGGAATGCAATCAAGTCTCTGTTGGTCTCACACACATGCACACACCTGTAGCAATGTCTCTACATTTGCTCTTGCTCAAGATTACTCATTTCTGATTGCTGTCCATACTCATGAACACGAAATGAATGATATTATCACAACAGCACCTGAATTGCTAAAATGTATCCTTATCATGAATATGACTGAACTGGCACTGAGTATTGACACTGGAAGTGGCTTATACTCTGCACTGGTAAATACATAAATATGCTATATAAATGTATATACAGTACCAGTGAAAGGTTTGGACACACCTTCTAATTCAATGTTTTTTCTTTATTTTTATTAATTAA
>JAOTRR010000031.1:7491153-7503140 GCA_028570945.1 Gogo arcuatus
TGTGTGTGTGTGTGTGTGTGTGTGTGTGTGTGTGTGTGTGTGTGCGTGTGGCAGGTGGACATGTGTCACTGTGGTTGGTTAGCCATCTCTGGGGCTCACCTGTCAGCCTGTCGTGGGAAAGAAGCTTTTTATTAGCGGTTGGGGAACGCCACTGTGTGTGTGTGTGTGTGCAAGAATGCCAAATCCGGCTCTCCATGTGCATCTCTTCCCAGTCTCTGTGCACAATGAGTGCAGGAGACGCGCTGTAGCCTGCTTGTCCCAGACGGCCCGGCTCCTTGGGGCCCGGCCCAGGCACAGAGCCGCCTTTGTCAGTCTACTTACTCCACCTCTGTTATGCTGCTGCAGTCTCCACCATAACTGCTCCCTACAGCTCACGATGAAGAGCTACACAGGTGGGGTATTCTCCAAATCTCACACACACATCCATAAAGGCAAATGCTTAAACAGTTCACAAACTCCACCTTCTCATGAACTGTAAAGCTGCAGTCCGGTGTGGCGTTGTCAAGTTATCGCATGTAGCCGGCCAGTAAATCCAGATGTTGTTGTGTGTATTAGAGGCTGGGACGTGTTAGCAATACACTTTCCTGTAGCACGCCGAGGCCTGTCAGAGCCTTACAATTTTTTTTCTGCGCTATGCGAGCTGCCCTGAATGAAGACAGACAGACTCACTTGCACAAGGAGATAATGCTATCTGTGGCTACCTGTGTAGGAGCGAGAGATTAAGCTTGGAATTAAATGAAGCCTGTCTAAAGAGCACTTCAAGCTGGAGCTAAAGCCCTGGGCTGAGCACTGAGGATCTTCAGCATCTCAGACTCCTCTCCTGGACACCTGCCAAGTCTGTGGACATGGAGAAACCTGAAGCCTGTTCACAATATGGCTTTGTTTGTGATAGACTACTCCACAGTTCAAAGCTCCATGTTCTCTTAAATCTCCAATCTCTCTGACATGCAGCTGAGGAAGATCTGGGACGATCTAACATTTAATGCAATACACTGAAGATTTTAAAGGACAAAACATGTCTCAGCTATAGTGATACATAGGAACTAGCATTGTCAATTCCAAATTCTGACATTAACACACCATAAACCAGAGATGCCCGAATATCTGAGTGAACTACAATGCTCCTGTGGCTACAAGAGAAAAAAAAAGACCATTCATCAGCAGACATTACATTACATCAGTTGCCAAATAGCTTTAGGTCCAATATTAAATGACATGGAAAACAGTAAAAAACGGTTGTAATTCTGCCAGTTAAACTTTACAAGTGTCTCTCTTTGTCTCCTCCCTCTCCCGCCTCCCTCCCTCAGAGTGTGAAGCCTACTTCCTGAAAGATGTCCTCTTTTTCTGCGTCTGCTTCCCCTGATAACTATGAGGGCTAGTTAATGCCTGGCAGACCCTTTGCTACTAAAGCCGCCATGCTCTCGCTCTCCTCTAGCCGCTTTCCACCGCTGACTCTTCTGTGGTCAGCCCTAATTAGAGTGCTCAGTGATTTCGGGTGATTTTTGAAGCAACATGTGCCTGCTAAGGATCAGAATATTTTCCACAGCTAATATATAGGAACTGGCAGCTCTGGGATTCTAACTTTTGAGTGTTAAAAACAAAAACAAAACAAAAAACAAAAAAAACCCTCTAGGCCCTGATGTAGCAGCATTGCAAGAGCAATAAACAGATCTTATAAAGTTGGCAGGACCAAGCAAAACCATCCAAAAAGATCTCTCTTTATTCCTTTTATGTAAAATATGACCTAGATGTGAAGGTGTTTTTAAAAAAAAAAAAATTTTTACGTTCATTGTATATCTTAAAGAAAATACAATTTAAAAGTCACCAGCACGTGCCAAGCCAGCATGGTTTGGAGTGGCACTAAAGGAGAATTAATGTTTAATTCTAATCCATTTTGCCTGGTGGATGTGTCTGATTTACTGCTCTGTGACTTGGCCCTGAGCGTGGCGCAAGATGGAAAAGCCATGTACTCACAAAGCAAGCGCAGCATTCCTGCTTTCCACCAGCGTTTTATTTCTGTCAGTGCCGTCGGCTGGGTAAGACGCACTTTATGATTAGGTATGGCCTTACAGCATGTATCACTCATTTCACCATTTATCATCAGCTAAACTCCTAGGTAATTAGTGATTTACAGTCAGCTCAGGAAATTGAATTACATGCTCAGCTTGCTGGCCATTATTTGTGTGGCAGACCTCTGGATCCTCATCAGCATACAGCTATACATGTGACCCACTTCCCTTGCTTCTATAGGTGGAGCTGGAGCCAACCTCATTAACATCAACTAGAAGCACGGCCAGCCTGTTGACGATGTTATTTAATTACCAATAAAATCTGACCTTATGCCTGTATGTCCACCATATTTTGGGACTCTGCTCTTCTCCATGCCAGCCTATGAAGAGAGGCATGGTGGGGTAATCAGAGCAGAACAGCTGAAGAATCTCCTGGGGAATGTGCGTGAACATGGTGCCACTATTGATGATTGACAGCATTCAGAGCAGAGCTGAAGTGTAAGGGGGGGTGTGATGGGGCAACTTTGTCACTCTCATTAACGTGTATTGTGTGCCCTCTCAAACAATAGAGGATGGAGATTGCTTGGTCCATTGAGATGGGAATATAAAAATATATTTTTCAGTGATGTTTTCGCTACAATATTTTCTTGTCAGGCTTAAATCCTTTGCAAGAGCAAAATGGATTTTATTCCTTTAACAGATGGTGAAAATACATATGGTTCATGTGCAAAAAATACACGCGTCTTCTTTTTACAGTTAAAGAATCCAACAGATCCCTAAAAATGGCAATTAGTGCTTCCAAAAATGGGTTTTTAGCTGTTTAAATGTTAGAATGTCAGAATATTAAATGATAATACATCATTGTTGAACTCACTGTATCTTGGAGTGCAGAAATTTTTTTTGGGTTCAATTAATTACAATAATTTTTAGCTCATACTGTGATGTTATTCATTGATAATATTATTACTGGTGTTGCTGCAGGTATTGTTGCTGCTCACAGATCCAGTATCCCCGGGTCAATCCTGAGCTCAGGTTACTAACCGTGTGGAGTTTCACAGTGATCTTCCTGTGTCTGTGTGTGTTTCCTCTGGGTTCTCCTGTTTCCTCCCACATCCCAAAAACATACCGGTGGGTGGCTTGGCTACATAAATTGCCCCTAGGTGTGAATGTGTATGTGTGGTGTGGAGTGGTGTCCCATCTAGTTTATATTCCCACCTTGTGCCTAGTGCTCCTGGGATAGACTTTGTTGATTTTATCAAAACCAAGTTACAAGTGGCTGCCCGTGCAGGCCAAACCTCAGACAATGGCTGCATTGAGTGTTGTGGAAGGACCTCGTGCCTTCTGAAAAAGGAGCTGATGGACACCTGCACCCGTTGATGCCAACCATGGAAATAATGCCTCATAATTCATCAGTGGCTTTATGGCTGACCTCTTATTTTTCAGTTCCACCTTAATTGTGTGATGGTGCTTTATCATTTGCCAGGTTCCCTCGACCCCTCTAAAAGGATCTTTTAGGACTCTGAATAAGGCCAGGCTAAGTGTGACCTAGCTGATTGAGGTGACCCCTGGAGCGTCCGCTTGTTGATCCTTTAATTAAAGGTAATTGATTTTTCTCTTCTCAGCATGAGCCTTCAGCACCTGGTCTCAGTTTGGTGTCACGATGGTGACCTCTGATGGTTCTACATCGACTTTGCTGAACAGTAAGTGGACAGTTCTCACTCCTTTTCTTTCTGTCTTTCAATCTTTCTTCCTCTCTTCCTTCTTTCCCTTTCACCTGAACCCAGGGCTTGATGATAGCCTCTTAATAGGCTGCTTTCCAGACTCCACAGGCTTTTAATCTGAGATGGATGAGAAAAAAAGAGCAAATAGGGCAAAAGGATCAGGACCCTCAGTATGGCTGTATAGAGAACTGAAATGTCAGGAAACCTCAAGCTGATTGATAGCTCTTTAGAAAAGGCTGGCCTCACATAAAAGACTTTCATTTTCACAGGTGCCTCATTATGGCTTCATTATAACTCCTTTCTAGAAGAGCATGTTTCCTTTTTAGCGTAAGAATTTTGACTAAAAGCTCTCTACTGCGCCCATTTTTTCTCTCATGGACCATGAAGGACTGTGACTGTACAGTTTTTAGAAGTGTCCGTTAGCATCACTGAGAGGCTGTGGGTGACATTTCAAGAAGATGACACACTTTTGGGGACTTTTTGGGGAGAATGGTTCTGCTGGAGCCTGTTGCAATTTGGGCAAATTGTATAATGGAACTACTCCACAGCTCAGGGATCCAGAACTGCCTCTAAGGCTTTTTCATGGATTGGAAAGTCAACCTTGCCCCTAACCCAATCCTTCACCATTGTGTCTTTTAATATGAATTGTTACAAATTTGCAGAGTGTGTGGCTATGATTCCTGTAGCTCTATATCTTTGCATTTTATCTAATCACTACCATTTTGAGGACTGAACAGGGGAATCACAGGACCGAATCACAATCATTGTGATTGTGTGTGTGCTTCATTAAGAAGATTCATTTTCATTTATACTGATAATCACCTAAATACTAAATACAATACATCTTCAACAAACAGCAGCGCAGTAGATCCTCCCTGTCATGCTGCCTTGTAGCTATGTTAGCTGGCTAGCTATGTTGCAGGACAACTGGGAAGGTTATCTCAGCAAGTATCGCTAACATTAGCAAAAGTTAGTTAGCTAACTTCGATAATGACAAAGCTTTTTCTCCTCCTGATGAAAAACTCTGGGATCTTTTTCCCACCCAGACGTGAAGAGCCAGTAGGCTTCTGTGCTCTTAAATGCTTTGAGGCACCCTCCAGAATAGGGAGAGGGGTCGTGTATATCAGGAAAACACAAATTTGGTAAGTTTTCCACCAGTTTAAGTGGAATCAGCAGTTTGGAAGAACGTACATAAGGATCAGAGTATATTTGATCAGTCTTTTCTAAATACCATTTGCTCTCTTCTAAAGTAGGGTGAGTAATTTTAGCCATTTTAACCTCTCTTTCTGGTCAGGTTGTACAGCCATGCCAGAAATCCTGTCTCAAATATGGCAACTGCAACAGAGAAATCATGTGAATGAAACACTAGGATATCATCTAAGCACTTAAATAAACTTTGTTTTAAAGGTGAGGTCTGTGATTTGGCAAATACTTGGCAAGGTTTTACATTCAGGCAGCAGCAATAAAATATCAGCCTAGAGTAAAACAAATGAAGTGGACCACCAACATCCAACCAATCTGGCGAAGGAAGCATGACTATTTCAGTTTACTTCATAGCTTGTTTTCATTGCTCTGTTGCACTGTTTCCAGCTACAGCATGTTTTAGAGTGAACACTGAAAAAATGGGTTTATTTGTTCAAAATGTTTGTTTAGAGACTTCCAACAAATCTTCTGTACATTTACGTATATAGTATCCTGATTGTTTCACACAGTGCTATGCAGTGTAAGTTCATTAATTTCATTTCTTGATTACATATAATCACTTCCATGGGTTCTTTTGAGAAACAGCCACGAAACTATGACCTTTTCATTTATATTGCGTTTCACTGATTGAAAAGCAAATTAATAATAATTCACTTCATGATTTTACTATTTCCATTGAATCTTTATTCTTCATGAAGGAGACACAGTAGGACACGAAATCTTTTCTCTTTCTCTCCATTGCTCAAACAACCTCCCCCCCCCCTTCACCACAGCAATCCTCTGGCTCAGATCCACGTCTTATGTCTCAAATCAGCCTGCTGGCGCCCAGTGCAGTGCCTACAGGTTAGCTGTAGCCACATTCGCTGGCATCCAGAGTAAATTTGGATTGCATTTACCAAGATTTCATGTTACTGCCGCCCACCTCAGCCCACCCTTGAGGCTAATCAATCCACCTGTGGGTGGCAGTACTGCACATTAGGTTATAGTCTCACACACACACACATGAATGAAAGAGAGAGAGAGAGAGAGAGCGAGACACAGAATAAATCATGCCTATTCTTCTTTTAAACCTATTTTACCATTACAGGCTGAAGTAGAAAGAAATGAGTCATTGTGAAGCAAATATTACATAAAATATATTTTATGATTTTGTTCCCAAAAGTTGTAGTGGATTTGTATGGATTTTCTGTGTAGGTGGTGAAGTGATATATTGTAGGATTTAATTGGTTCATTTGGAGGGGTTGGGGTGACAAAACGACAAAAATCAGCCCAATGTCATATTGCCATCCTCTTTTCCACCCCCTTTGGATTAATACTGTTATGCAATATCACTCATCGATATTTTCATGAAATCTGTATTTGAAATGTACACACCAGGTTGCCATGGACGACTGACTGGCTATTTCCATTTCAGCCTTCTTGACTGACTACAAACCACCATAAATTGTAGTTAAATTACATCCAAACTAAATTATAACAACCAACTTTCCATTAATTTTCCTTCCACTTTTCCTGATGGAAGGAACTGCAGGCCTTGGGTCTGCCTTGGGGTCTCTGTCCTGTGGATGTGCCTAATAGCTCTGCTAGGAGCCAACCAGATGGGCATCATTGCAAGGTGCCTAAACCACCTCAACAGGCTCAACTGAGTGTGACAAGCTCAGCTGAGATGTGGCTGGGATGAAAATCAGCACCTCCAATTTCAAGGCCATGGTTCTCTCCTGGAAAGAGTTGCTTCCTTCAGCTGAGGGACGGGACCTTGCACCTGGCAGAGAAATTTAACTATCTTGGGATCTTATTCACATGTGATACAAAAAAAAAATGTGTGGGGTTGACAAACATATTGAGTCAGTGTCAGCAGTACCAGTCTGTGATGGGCAAGCAGGAGCTCAGTTTGCACACAAAGCTCTGTTTCCCGGTCAATCTACTTTTCTATTTCATGGATGGCTGTGGCATCACTGGGATCATGATCTCCTGACAGTAGGGTGGAAGCTTTTCTGGTTCGCCACTTGGGAACCCCTACATTCTGGCAATCCTTACTGAAATGCACCCAAATTGGTAATGTAGTGACTCCATGAAAATTAGTTCATAATTTAATCACAGCTTGAGACTCCGTTGTTTCTAGATCAGATTTCTAATGTCACAATCTGAGATATTTGCCATTAAAACAAATACTATTGTTAGTATGGCATTACCAGTACAGCTTTTGGTTTGTTTGATGATTTGTACAGTATCTCAATGCACACATACTTGTACATACGTGTATCTGTAAGTATAGCAGTGACTTGCATAATGCGTTCATTAAAAGGAGGTTAAAAAAGAGGTGCTGTTGTTGAGAGCATGTATCATTTTATTTGATTACCTTGGGGCATCACATTGCCTGTAATCACTGAGCACATATTCCACACTTAAACTTAGGATCTGTGTTTTCCATCAGCAAGGGGGGGGTGTGTGTGTGTGTGTGTGTGTGAGTGTGTGTGTGTGTGTTTGTGTGTGTGTGTGTGTGTATGTCTGTGTGTGTGTGTGTGTGAAAGAGAGACAGAGAGAGAGAGAGAGATTGTGAAATAACTATCACACTGTCATCACCTGACAAAATATCTCTGACATATTACCTGTTTAGCAATTATAAATTACTTTAGTTCAGACAATTGCTTAAGACACACTCCATTACTGTACTTCATGCAGGAGATAAATACAAAAATTATGCACACATACAACACACAACATAAGCATTGCAAATATCACAGGGTGCAAAGAACCTCTTTGGCCTTCACTAAGAACCCTTAGCAGCATAGAAACTATTCGTCTTCACATCAGTCATCAAATGGCCATGCTAGGCCTTGGATTGGTGTGAAACAGACACTGAATAAGGCCTATAAACAATTAAACAATGCCAAAGTGAATGCAAACAGTAGATTTTTGCACAATTAAATTACAAAGCAAGGGGACACTAATCTGTGTTTTCTATAATAAAACTGTGAACTGAGCCAAGGTGAACAACAGCTGATGGAGTGGCGCTGAGCTGAACGTGGATGTAGGACAGTATCAGTGTGATGCTCTGAGGCTGCTTTTTTCTACGATGCCAATTCCACAGGGCCTTCCTCCTCACCATCAGCTCGGTTGGCACGGATCTCCACCAGCGTGCGGGCGAAGCGAGTCCAGTCCTCGCTGTGTGCCGATGCTAGCTGTGGGCCATACAGAGAACTTCAGTACTCCCACATTAAATTCCCTCCAACCACCAGCACAGACCTTACATGCTTCATCAGGATGACTGCTGATATTACACCGGAGAGGGAAAAAGTATGCAATGTGATTTTGGAAAAGAACAGTAAGGGCTGCTGTTTGGCCCTGTGAGTGCTGGATATTTATGGTGAAATGAGATGGGGATCATGAGGCAGATTGATTAGGTTGTGCCATCACATTCTGCTGGGAAAGTCAGATGAGGAGAGATGGTTGCCTGCCACCCAGACCGAGGGAGAGAGCGAGAGATCTACAGGCTGTAATTAAGCAGGAATAGAGAGGTGGGAGGAGTTGATGTCTACATCTAAACCAAAGACCAAATCTAAACTTTTTTTAAACAGCGCTGCATGAGGTCTTCATCAAATTATAAGAACCTGACCTTTGCGAGCTTCACAGATAAACAGCATTATTTTAAATAATTAGAGCTACCAACATTGCTAACAATAAAGTCCTAGCAGGCAGAGAGAAATAAAACCCTAATGTATGTCAGTGGACAAGACAGCTAAGCAACAGTAAGAATACAAGGACAAATTCTGTTGTGACCTCTACTTAATAATTAGCAACACCTATACTTTTTGTACCATCCAAAGGCACCACCATCCCACCTGCTTGTTTTCTATTGTCTTACAAGACCTATACTCATGAATTCACAGGCTAAATTTCAAAAAGTGAAAGTAACATTTACGAGTAACAAATGCATGTCTTTTCTGCCAGACGAATTTTATTAATGTATCTGACTGCTGCTTTTATCTGAAAACACAGAAAAGCATAGTTTTCAGGTGTCACCGTTGCATGGGGTCAAATAGTAAATGCCACAACTATACCATAAATCTCTGAATAATGTACACTAGATGCTCATAACTTGCGGAATGGTGTGTGAATGTAGAATTAAATACCGAAGCAGAATAACTTAAAACATGCCATGATGATGCAAAGAAAATATTAAGCACACAGGCCTAAAGATAATACAGAAAGACCTCAGCAGTTGTCAGAAGGGGTAGGCCGAAAGTACTCAAGTGCCCTTCACAATGTAGGCCATGTTACAGACTTTTTTTCAGTCTTTATGAAAAGCTTCTGGTAAATAAGCCCCCACTCTGTTGCAACATAAAACCCTTCAGCTTCAGTCAGTTTATTGATGACCCACCATTATCATCAAGACTGAGAGACCACACGCCCGACCAGCACACTCTCCAATTACCGCACGACGCAGGGCTAAAATTAGTCAAACCCCACACACAAGGCAAAATCCAAACTCTGAAAAGAGCACAGCAAACACGGGAGTCATGGCGGCTCGCTGCTCTGTGGTGGTGGTTAGGTCATGTGGAGGCTGTTTTAAAATAGTGGGTAAAGAAAAGCGGTGGAACCCAAACAAGCCCAGCCGGACCAGGAGGTTGGTAAACATGCAAGGTCTTTAATGCAAAAGCCTCTCATAGCGAGCAGAGATGGTTTAATGTACGGCTTGCGGTTTGCCCCCTTTCGCTTCAGACGTACAGTGAAAGCTGCTGAATGAAAACTAATGGAAAGCATGAAATACAATAAAATATAGTGCATGCTTAGAGTTTTTTTTTAGAATAAGTGCATTTTAATTTGAGTAACCAGTCAAAAAGGATAATAACTATAAGAACTTATTAATAAATATGTAACCACTGTTGCTTAGTGAAGAAATAATTCTTCTTCGGTGCCATATTCAGAGTTGAGTTGAGTTAAGTATGTCCAGTAAGGATTTAATACAGAAATTGCAAACATCAGACTCAGACCTAATGCGCTTTTTGGGTAACTGTGCATGTGGGGGTTTGCCTAAAACAGAGGCATGTCCCAGTTACACGCAGTTCTGACCTTCTGATCCATTTTTGTTGTGCGATACTGACAAAGAAGCAGTAACTCCACTGCCACTGTCTGACAGTTTGATGTTCATGCTTCAGGGCTATAACCCTAGGCCAATATTAAATACATAAACTCACAATTAATTAATAGTATCATCCCTTTAAACTCCACAAAAAGTTTTTTTTTTCAGTACAGAAGATATCGGAGGAGACTGAATCTTTAATCCAAGACATTGCTTACCTCGAGTACCGAATTTGTTTATTGATTAAATTATGAATTAACTTAAAGTAAAATGTAGCAGAGGAGTGCTTGGTCATCTTATCCTTCAAACCATGGTCACATGGGCATATTATATTAAGTCAACAACTCAAAATAACAAACTTACAGTTGCAGACTGTAAATATGGCCTGTATTTATTTAGTATAGTATAAATTTAGTAGAGTATATAAATAGTATCATATCTGAGTGATGAATAGGTTCTAATTTTCCGTTTTTATTTATTTTTTTCCACCCATTTTTCCACAATTTAGTCATTGCTAATCCCCAACCCATTATAGCATCACCGAGATTCAATCTCACTATCTCTCCATGATCAAATGACATATTAGGAACCCCAAGCTGGCATTTATAGTCACTTGGCTACAGGGTTAGTTTAATAACTGATTGGACCCATTCTTATAGTCACATCTCCAGCCTACCTCTCCAACATCATAGATCCAGAGCCGGCCGTCTGAGTCTCCTACAGCCACCTCCTTGCCTCCTGAAGCCCAACGCACCCGGTTCAGAGCAGGAGAACCCTCGATGGTCACACTGGCTGTGGGCACCTAGACACACCACACAGCACACATCCTGATCCAGAGACATTTATTGCCCATATCTGGCAGACAATTTTATTCAAAGCATCTTGTAGGTGAGGCAGAATGCAGTCCAAACACAGAGCTATTAAAAGGAGGCAGAAATGATGCAAGCAAAGGCTACAAACTGAAGAAATTCAAGCATTGTCCTCTCCTCCTCTTTTACGCAACTGCACCTAAAAACTGCTGTTACAGTAAAATGCCATGAAATACTACACTGGAATTTGCACATTCTACATGAGTAACACTTTTAAAAGCCACATCTTTACAGTAAATTATGAGAGGCATTAGAATTGATATATTGCACACTGTGGATATGTACAGGTGTGTCAGTTTGTCAGGTTTGAGAAGAAAACTTACCATCTTCTCCATTTTAACATGAACATCAAAAGCAGTTCTACATGCTATATGGTGTGATGCAGCCTGATGTGAAGTTGCATTATGTTATTTATTAAGGAACAACACATAATCCTTTTAATATATCATAGTTACATTTATTGTTGTGAAACATCTATGAGACAAGTCAGTTCTAGTTATCACTTATTTTATACCAGCTACAAACATTTCCTCCCTCACCAGCCTTTCTTTTCTCTTTTTTTCTTTTTTTGAAGTTAATAAGACAAAAATGCAGCTTTCTATAAATTTTAAATAAACGTCTCCTTACTGAAAGGTTTACCATATCAACAATGATGTGTTTTCTTTGTTAAATAACAATATATTATTATTATTAGCCTTAGTGTATGTGGAGCTTCTGCCATACAAGTCATAAATTCATTAGCTAGCCCACTGGGTAAATAAAAGCTCCAATATGTGGCCTAGAATGTCTACATGATCATTATCCTGTTCCAGCACATCATGTTTGCACCTTCAACAAAAAGTCAGCAACCTGTTGGTCTATGTTTCAGCTGTGAGATGTGGTGTTCTGTCACTGCATTGCACATAACTGTTATTGTTTGATTCTGTCTAGATATGTTTACCTGTAAGGTGATTGCATATAGTATGTAGGAGAGGTACAGTACCAGTCAAAAGTTTGGACACATCTTCTAATTCAAATGTTTTTTCTTTATTTGTATTAATTAGAAGGCACTTCATGTCTTAAAGTAATGATGGATGTCATTTCTCTTTACTTAGTTGAGCGG
>JAOTRR010000031.1:7526857-7541153 GCA_028570945.1 Gogo arcuatus
AGCTAGTCTCTGGTCTGATGAGCTGCCTTCAGCTAAATAATTTACATAAATGCACGTGACTAGATAAACCACAACAGACAAGCTGCTACAGAAGCTGTGCTGGTCCATGTTCTGCAGTTGCTAAAGCCTGTTTTTTCATATACTGAATGCTCTGCTATAGTATTTTTTCATTTTGGTCAGTTGGAGGCCTGCCAGTTGAAGATTCTGTTTCAGTGCTTAACAAAATGAAATAACTGCCCTTAAACTTCCAGTAGAAGTATGTTTTCTTAGTACAGAGAAACATGTCAAACGTATTGTCTGTGGTAATCACATACACAATACAGATGCATTGACTGGAAATCAGATCAATAGATGCTGGAGTATTCATTTAAGTCAAGCAGGAGGAAGAAAAAGGTACATAAGTGTAATCACAAAATAAAATAAAAGCAGGAGTGTGTAGATACGCAGATGAGAGGGAAGATCCCTCTGCGAGATGAAATGAAGAGGTGCTGACAGATATGCAAGGCCAGAGGGTGAGGTGACTACCTGAGGGGACCAGTCCAGACAGGTGATGACCCGGTGCTTAGACCAGTGCTCATCGTAGAACAGACGATTAAAGGACAGAATTGACCCTCCCTGCAGGTCTCTGAGACAGAGAGAGAGAGAGAGAGAGAGAGAATGATAGACGCATAGCCAATCCATGTGAATAGGTAATAGGATCTACACCACCACTAGAAAAATCCACAAATTTCAAAATCTACAGTTCCATAGCACATAATAACCTGTTATCAGAAGTACTCCTGAAGCTCACTGTGCAAATTACTGTGCTATCTGCAGACACATTTAAGAGCTCATGTTTGGAATAATCATCCAATGTGAATAAGGGACTGTGCATGAATGAGAGCATTTCTTTGAAGAACACAGAAGCACAGTGCAAGGGTCCAAACTTATGAGTCATCGGATACACACACGCACACTTGTGGACATATGCATGCACACACACGCCCTTCTTTACCCTTCTTTATCCTCGAGGTCTCGGCCACTGTAATCAAAAAAGATGTTGGAGTCTTCAGCAAGAGCTCTCTCCATCACACGAATACTGCGGTCAAAGAAGATCACAAACTCCTCAGAGTGCAGGACCTGCTGCTTCTCCTCCTCCGTCAGCTCCCGCGGGTGGCCTAACACACACACACACACACACATACTGTATATACAGTATCGGTGAATAGTTTGGACACACTTACTCATTCATAGTAATGGGTAAGTGTGTCCAAACCTTTGACTGGTACTGTACATGTGTGTATACAAATGCACACACACAAAATATACAGACCTGTAGTATAAATAAACAGGATAGACAACATAATTACACAAATGACAGAGCCACGGATTTGGAAAATAGTGTTTGCAGCTGCCTACCTTAACAAAATAAAGCAATCTAGACCACAGGAGTCATAGCAAAAATATAAAATCTAAAAAATGAGATTAGCAAAAGAAACAAGAGCGGAATCTTAAATAACCCTTGCATTAGCGGATGTTCTTTAACACCATAAGTGCATTCACGCCTATTACAGAGATACAGTACAGAGATAACATGCTAAAGAAAGAACTATAAAGAAAATAAATAAGCACATACACAAACAAGTGAATAAAGAAATAAATATATCAGCGCACACACAACATCCCCTAGCCCATTTCTCCATAATGACTATGTGGTCAGTTATTTCTCTGGATTTCTTTTTATGTTATTGGGTTCCTCCATTTTCTCCCAGACCATTAGAGGCCCTTCACTTTGATCTCGGACCACTTGATTCTCATGGCCCTATTTTTTGACGACTCATAAGGAAGACGAAGGCCTGATCAAAGTCCCAGTGGAGTCAAAGCACCCATGCGCTCTCACAGCACAGCCCTGACAAGGCCTCTCCTTAGCCTGCTACACTTATTTACTCAATACACACGTACAAAGAATGCGCTCTGTGCAGCCTTTGAAGTCCACTTGCCGGGGTCAAGTGACATTAATTTTGCATTGGGCTTGACCCACAATGCTGTGAGTTGATAAGCGGGACCCCTGGCCACAGAGATTGGTATCTGATATGGCGGCGGGGGTCACACGCGAATAGCCATGCAACGCTCCAACGAGCCTGTTTGGTGACTGAGAGATTCCTAACTTGTGAGACGCTCTGCTAAAGCTGGCATGATGTAGATGAAACATACATCCAGCTCAGAGCACCAGTTCATCAATGTTAGCAGTGTATGGATGGAAATGTCATTAGCATCTTTTAATTCGCTTATGTTTCTATTGCTCCCTATTAACAGTGACATGATGAATTAGACTAAACTGCACTAAAAATTAATCTTATATTTAAATTTACAGCTTTTGGCAAATGCCTTCCCCCAAAGCGGTTTACAGAAGTACTTTGTCTCCATGGAAAACATATTGTCCGTCTAGAAAGAACAGGTCAGGGTATAAGAATACCATTAAGATAAAACCTTGTTAAAGCACAAAACACTTGGGGTCATGCTGTTATAGTTAAATAATCAATAATCAATGTTAAAATAATTGACACAAAGTTTTCCTCTAACAGCACAGCAATTTGCTAATAATTGCATTTTAATTTAATAAGTTAATTAATTGAAGCACAGCACATCATACATTTTATCCATTTATAGCTACATAAATGTAAGGAAGGTCCCTGAAACAAGTTAGTTCTTGTTATCACGTACATAGTAACAACTGGAAACAGTCATTCCTTCGCTAGCTTTTCTTTTCTCTCTTTTGAAGTTACTAAGACAAAAAAAATCTAAGCTTGTCATGTTAGAGAGAAAAATGCTCAAACTGGAGACTCCTTCTGTAAATGATAAATACAGTAAATGTCTCCTTATAAAAAAACTTCACCTAATCAGTTGTATGTTTTTGTTTTTTTTATACACCCTTGAAAGACACACTGGGTTAATGGTATTAAGGTGTTGGGTATCTAATGGAAACCACTGGGTCAATTCCCATTTTCCTAATGAATTGTATGAATAAATTTTTTTTGGTTTCTTTTTTTTTTTTTTTCATTTGTTTGGTTGGTTTTTAACAGGTGAAGAATAAGTATACATGAAAAACCAGCCATGCAACTTTCTTTAGCTCATATTTATTTAACAATAAAACTACATGAGACAATATTTAGTTGCTCATATTATATTAACAATGCTGTAATACTACCATATGAATAAATTATTGGGACATGAGATTAAAAACTTGTGTATAAGGAATGCTTATTGAACAGATGCTATTCAGTACAAAATCCAACTTCCTGGAGTACAATGGTTCCTGGAGGTCATGTTCACTGTGTTTAGGAGAAGATCCCATATAAATGAGCCATTCTTGTGGTATTCACCACTTCAAGAACTTGTTCATGTTTTTCCGATATAGCCGACCCCAAGGAAGTATAGTTAGCAGTGTCATTTTAGTGATATAGACTCCTTTCTTTGTAATTTACCACCCCACCTAAGGAAATGTTACTATTCCTGACAGTTTTGTCTCTTCTTTAGGACCATTCTACCTTCACAATTTCAGCATTTAATGGTTAGGTAGTAAAACAGACTCGATCATTAGTTGGCTACTCTGTATCAAATGTTTCCAGGTTACTTAGCAACATTCTTCTCATGACTTGAATCACTTCAATGACACGAGAATTGTGTGTTCATCTTTCCATGAAGAAAGAACTTTTTCACCAAAGGTTTGTACCCCCACACACACAACACTGTTTTACCTTCTTTTGTGTCCTTGCTCTCCTCATCCTCCATCTGGTCTGAATCCAGGCCTGCTTTGGGTTCTGTATTATCTTCATCCTCCTCTTCATCCTCTGTAAAAAGACAAAGAAAAATCTGTGTCACCTGCCAAAACTTCACCCCCGCCCCTTCAATGACCCATCTTGAACCCAAGCCCTGGCTGCATTCACACTAATAGCTTACAGATCTCCTGTACAAGCTTGCAAACAGGCCAGACTCTTCACTAATGTAACAACACACAAATCATGACCTCCAATTATAATCACAGTCTCAACTTGTTTTGGATCAACTTGCCTTATTTGTAAAGGATTTCTTGAGGATTTGCACAGCTGCATTTTCACAAATATGAGCCAAAGATAAATAGTGAGATAAAAGAAAACTCATAAGTTCTGATAACCATGTGTGCGATTCATATGTGTGTGTGTGTGCGAGTAAATCAAGATGTCTGCTGGGAGGAGAAGTACAGATACCCAACCGGAAACAAGACTATTGAGTGGCGTGCCTCCTCTGTGCTCTCCCCTGACCCCCCTCAGCTGCACTGGGCCTCCAGGCCATGGCAACTCGCCCCACAATTAACCCAATCACCCCAGTCAAAGAAGCAGCGTAGTGCTCATCTCCCACAGGCACCTGTCTCTGTGCCCCACCCCCTGCTCAACCCACCATGCTGGGCATATCTTCCTAACCCTCCCCACCCCTGTGATCCACACCCGCACATGCCAAAGGGGCTCCAAGATGCTTAACACCCATTGGACACCTGTGGATAAGCACGTGCCCTCACAGCCACATTCTAACACACACAGGGCTCTGTGGGATTGTTTTCTTGTTGACCCTGTGTGGCAGAGGTTAACAGGCGTGGGTCATGCTGACAGTGGGTGCCCAGTTCTGAGGAGGAAGTGATCCCATCGCACCAGACATAGCACGGCTCACGCACTCAACACCAGCGTGTTTGTGTTCACACCCGCTGAGACGGAACGCAGTGCCTCAGGGCTTGCTCGACAATTGAGTGCCGGGACTACAAGAATTTGTCCTCTAACACTACTGTGTAATGTCTGCTGTTATAATAGACTTGGTGTGTTTAAAGTATTTATAGTTTTATCTCATTCAATAATATTTTTGTTGTGTTTATCTTTATCAGACTGAAGTATTCCCTGATTCAATAACAGCAGGGACGCAATCGAGGTGGTGGTGAATAATCTGAAACATAAAACTCCTGTGGCTTCTGGCAGGGCAGCATTGGTGAATTGAAATCTTGACTGTGAGGTTTAATAAGCCCATATCAGTGCTGAGTTTCTCCCCGAGAGGCTTCTGGTGAATGCGGATCAGTGATGTGAGTGCAATTTGGGCCTGAGACAAATGTGGTTTAGCTGCTGAATGTGACCAGACCTCTGAGCCAGAGACCAGCAGGGAACCGAGGAGTCCTCAGGCCCAGACAGGCAGCCAGCCAAAGCAACCCAGACCATACCACACTACACCAGACCACACTCCTCCACCAGATCCCTTCTCCATCTGTTTTTCTCTTGTACTCTTCTGGGTTCTGAGGTGATGCTCTTTGCATAAGCAGCACGACTCACTCTCTCCATTCTAGGACTTTCTGACTGTTCCTCCAGGCCCAAACAGAAATAATGTTCAAATGAGAACAGGCAGGATATTTGAAGGGCACTGCATGGCTAGAATCTGAGGTATCACTGTGGAACAGCAAGAAATCTGGGCTCAACTTGACCTGATTTGACCAGGTTTTGGGGGAGGATGATGTGGTACAGGCCAAGGGAAACAAGAGAAAGCTGAGAGGCTGGACAACATGAAGTGGTCAGGCTAAGAACAATCACTGACCACAGAGACTGGGACAATGTAAGCTAGTCTTGATTCATGACTGCGGCTGAGAGGCCATAGGTTCACAAACAGCGTGATAGAGGCATGCCATAAGTCCTTGTGGCTTGCTGTCTAAGCTACAGCCATGCATTTTTATGACCCAATCATAAAAATCAGCGTCTGCAGAACATCAAAAGTGACTTTCTGTGTGACATTCATAGGGGTGACGAACATAATATGAGAAAGTGCTGAGGCAATATAAAAGTGAAATAAAACCATAAGGCTGTAACAGTTCGATTTAGAAGGAGTTAATCTCTATGTACCATTAGAGATGATATTGAACTACCTCAGGGTGTCGGGGTATTAATGAAAACTCTCTGAGATACAAGAAGTGAGAAGGGGCAGCTTTAACACAGTCGCTCTAAGTCTATCCAGTGGGCATGTAATCTTCAGTCACGAGATACTTTCTCTTTCACCTACTGCGTAATATCATCCAGCTCTGTGGGGCAGCGTATTAAGCTCTATCCTCCCTGCCTGCCAGTTTGATGAAACTCTGGGCCTACGTGGCATGGTAATGACATCCTCCGCATCTCATAGCTGTTCAATCTTCCGTCAGCTTCCTCATGCTGCTAGTGTCAATTCAAATCCACGTTGGGTTACAGTGTTCTCAGAGGATGAAGATCTTAAGCCAGTAGCTCAGCTTGCCTATGAATCATTCAGCCAGACATGATGATGGCCATCAGTGCGTCTGACAGTACCCCAGTGATCGCTGGCTTTGTCTATATATAATCAACCAAGGTGTAAATACAGAGCCATTATAGATAGGTGAGCATATATAATCACCCCAGGAATGAAAAGTCATACCGCGGGCAATTTTATTAAGAGTTGCGGCAATGATGTGAAATAACTTTTTTAACAGGTACTAAAATATCAAAGATTTTGCCCTTCAGATCTCCCATTAAAGCAAAGGTGAAACAGGAAACGTGTGTGACGGTGGAAATATTAAACTTGAGGTTTTGTCTGTGTGAATTGGAGGGCATCCAGCATAAGGGCCGGTGCCTGGTCCTGTTGCTGATAGATGGATGTTGACATGAAGCACTTTTATAAAAGGTGAAAGGTATGGTGCAAAGCAGCACAGCTAGTGAAAAAAAAATACACGCGCAGAATGGGATTCCATCCATTAAACGGCAGGAGGATGCGACCTAGCTTTTCATCCAGCCTTTTATTGGGCCAAGCTGTGCAACTCCAGGCCTCCCATTTGGGATATGGAGCTCATTACACAATCAAAAAAATTCCCCCTCATCTGACAAGTGGGGAGTTTTCCTTCTAATGTGCAGTGCCAAGAAGGGGTGGCTGGTGTTCCTCACCAGGCCTTTTCCTCAATACAGAGGAAAATGGAATTGAAAGAGCACGAGGGGTATTTCCGTGCAGGGGTGTGAGAGATGGTGAAAGAGGGGGAAGACCCTCGTTCTGGCTATCCACCATATACTGCATATCTTCTCCGTTGTGAGCCAATACAGACACACAGACACAATTTGCGCCTCAGAAGTTGGGTGTCAAGCAGCCTGCAGACCACAAAAGAGGCAGAGAGCAGAGAGCAGAGGAGGAGGCGGCAGCAATGTGGACATGAAAGAAGTCTCTAATGTGGCACTGGCACGCCACTCCAAGCATGACATAAACACTATCACTCCACCGTGCACAAATGTCAGATCAAGCTTCTAAACACCCCTAGAAGAGCTTATTAACACCTGAAGAGTACCTGCAACACTTTATAAGTTACTTCACATAAATATATTAAATTCGTAATCTCTGAATGCTTCCATGATGAAATTTAAGCAATCTTTCACCAATACTGACTAAGGATCGATGACCATAGATAGTCAAATGAGTTTATTCATTCTCATTTCTTAACACTACCTCAATACTTCCTGCTAAGCATGCTGATGGCTGTGCTGCAGTTTCTGCACCATGACTCATCCACTTCTAGACAACAAAAGATCTCTCTCTTTTCCTCACACTTCAAGTAAGACTCCATGTGAGACTGTCAGACTTTCTGAAGTTGAGCTGTGGGGGAAAAAACATACTTCCTCTCTCTGGGCCATGCTCATCAAATGCGTACTATAGAGTGAGGAATAGATACGCTGAGCTCAGAGAAAGAAGGCAAGCCTTTAATTGACTCACAGCCACTCTTCCCCCTCAGGCCTCTTGCAGCTGTGCACTCATGGGCTAAAAGTGCCCTGTGCCCCTCTCATATCCATACACAGACACATAGCCACCGTCTACACCATCATACTGGGACTGATGGTTACTTCAGATGACCTTCTAACTTAAAAGATAAAATATTTAAAAGATAAAATTGTTCACTATTAATCCTTTAAGCTCCAAACACTAGTGTTTCTAGACATTTCTCATTCCTGTAACTACATTCAAAACTACCCTCCCTATTCATTGTACTGTAGTTACTGAATAATCTATTATAGCTATAAATAATTTTTGGCAAAAAACAAAAATTTATTCAATGGTATGGTGTAAAAAGGACTATTCACCTCTTACAGCACTCTTACAAGAGGTGTAAGTAAATTTTGAGGGATATATAAATGATGGTTAATACAAAGTCATGAATTCTAACAAAATGCTGAGACTGACATGTTGCATAACATGTAAAAGAGCACATTAAACTCTAGTTTGCATCTCTATAAGATTTTATGGGGTTGAAGTGCTCAATACAGTTAATTAAGAGATGTAATTAATGATTGAATTAAGTTTTAAATTATCTTATGGCTAACAGTAAATACATGATCATGTAATGGGATGCAGTGTTTATATTTTACAGTCTTATATTGTAAGTTCAACCAATTACACAATTCAAAATAATTAACAAATAGTATTTCAAAATGAACCAAAGACAAATAGTGGATTTAAAAAAAATGCTATCAAACCATGCATATAAATAATTCTCCTCCATATCTGCTCTTTTTGAAAGTTCCTTAGAAGTTCGGCATTGTGGAAAACTAAACTATTTACTGGAAAGCACAGATTTTGGGCTCGGCCTCTCAGTGCCATTCTGCATCCTCGTTTTCATTTATCATCATGACAAACGTCTCAGATCAAACCCACTACGCCTTTTACAGCAGCGCTATCAAACCTTTATCTGCTGGCACAAATCTGCCGCTCCCTCCGACTCAGTGCTCTGGGGTCTGGAAATATTCAGAGCAACAGAGATAAACAAATGAGTCACTTTGAACACGGATAACTACTCCGAACTTCCACTAACGCTTACAGGAAATGCTCCAGATTGAGGGATTTTTCAGGCCTTGTCTGATTTTGAGGCGGAAAAAAAACACAAGAAATGAGCCGAATAAGCAGGTTTGACATTAGATGAATTACAATCAGCATAGGAAATGACTCATTATTTCAATATATGTGAGAAATTCCAGGGTAAACTATATGAAATGTTCATGAAACCTCTTTTTCTTTAAATAATTAATTTAATATATATGTTTTACATATGTGATTCAGTAAAACTTAATGCTATTCTTTAAAGATTAGCTTGTAGTCTTCATGGTGTATTGGTGTGGCATCATGACTTTTTGTATGAAATGTGCACAATAATTTCTAAGAACATTTTCAGCTCAGTCTTTTTCTTAAAGCTACACAGCAGGGCTGGGCGCTATGACAACACAAAATTGACGCCATCATAAATTATGTCACAATACAATTTTCTGAGATATAGTGGTTATCACATTTCCTTTAAATATGTTTTTAATGTAAAACTTAAATTATTTTAATGCAGTGTTGTTAAATAAGAATTACAAACTATGGTGATTATATATATGGTAACTATATAATAACTATGGTTATTATATATATATAATTTTTTAAAATTTGTACAATTTTTGGGATTCAGTACAATTTTTTTTCTATAAAAGTAGTTGCCTCAAATCAGAGTAAAAATACATTCTGTAGACATAATATTAAGTATAATTGAACTTTCACAGTTGTTTAAATGCTCTTTCGCTAGCAGTTTAACAAATCAAAATATTGTCATATTTCCTGTGTATTGTAGAAATGTCAAGTATTGTGATGATATTTTTGTCATATCACCTACTGCTACTAAATGAAATACATTCATGTGTAAATAACTTAAACAACTACAGCACTGTTGTGTAACAAAATACAACAGCATGTTCAATCTACAAGTAACAATATTTCCCTGTATTTTGAAATTTCATGGCTCAAAAAACATTAAAATAAAACTTTTACCAACCTTGTTTTCCAGGTAATTATGACACAATGTTTAATTTCATTTAAGTCTATCATATTCCTTAATTATAATTACACAAGTCAAGGTAACTAAGCATCTCAGTGCAATTACACTTCTGAAACTAAAACCACATAATCTAATATAAAACAAAAACTACTGAAACTGTCTAGGTTTAGAGTGAGAGCTTGTATTTTAGGAATAACCTCAACCAACCAACCCAAACCATTTATTTAAATATCAGAGAGAAATTTTTAAATATATCGGAGACAAATAAAGAATGAGAAACGAATTCCATTTTTTAAAAATGAATGCGCTAAATATATCACCATGACACTAAACACAAACTCTGAGTAAAACACTGAGCTCCACACTAAGCTTCTCCTATTGCGCAGCTTTTTTACTTTGAACTACCGAGGCCCTAAGCTGCATCGGTTCTGCGGCCTGCAACCGTGGTGCCAGTGAAGCTGGCGTGCTCCCAGAACCACATCTTTAAGAGAGCCATCATGCCACGCCATGCACAGGCCGGCCGCAGAGCATGATTAAACCTCATGACTTCAAACTTTCCAAACACTGGCCTGTCAAAATGAGCCACTCAACCAGGGCAATGAGCTAAACTCACTTTTCACCAAGTCACATAAGAAAGGACGGTTTCGTTAAAGGTTTTGGTAAATGGATAAAGTGATGATATATCAACCAGTACGCCATACAAAATGTGTCTGGCGGGATGTGTGTTTTGATTAAGACTAAAAAAAGAGAAATTTATCACATATATGATCCATGCCTGGTCCGCTGTGAAAATAAACACTGTTCATTTTCATTTATCAACTCAAAAGGTCTTACATTTCATACAAGTCACAGATGACAAAGTATTTAGATTTCAAAATTTATGAATAAAATGCAACAAAGAAATCTCTTTAGTAGATTATTCACTCGTCTCTTAATACTCCATTTGGAACTAGAAGTGAATGTCTTGTGTGCTAAGAGTGCTCTCTAATGGTCATGTGTGGTAGTGTACATTTTACACATATGTGCATTCCATGTGTAGGGTCAATCTGTTTCTGGTGTTACTCTATCCAGGACAATTTTCCTTCTGTTGAAGGACAAGAAGTTTTCAGAGGAATGCTCGGAATATTTTAGTTCTGTATTAAGATCAAACTGCTTGGAGATCTTATATTGCTTTGCAGACATACAGTATGAGTGACATTAAATGAAAGAAGAACACTGGCCTGCTTTTTGCCTCCCTTAAACTCGACAACAAACCTTGAGGGACTCCACAAGACTATGGAAACTTAAAAGTTCAATTCAGTACATGGAAAAAGGGCAACTCTTCACAGGAATGAAAACATATTCCATTCGATTTCCAACACACATCAGATGGCAAAAATGATTACAGTTGCTCAGTGGACAGCAGCCGCTTGTTGGCAGAGAACAGTTTCATGTATCTTATTATATGTGCTGGTATGAGAGAAAAATTGCATCTGGTCCCACTTGGCATGCTCCCCTCACTGTGAAACACATCATTTCATCTGATATAATTTTTTTTCTCTTGGATTTGACTGGCATCCTGTTTCAATCCAAACCATTTGGGGCTTCTTTTTTGCCATGAAACCAGAGCCATGAATGAAATTCACACTTTAACTGGATACACTGCGGAGCATAGAGGTAACTGCAGACTCTGATGTCACCAATTAATTCTGACAATATGGATCAAAAAAAGTGTAAATGTAACAGCATCTAAATTCAATATGACTTGTGCTGTACCCTCAGACAGAGCTTTGGGAGGAGAAACAGCCTGCGAGCGTAAGAGGGGGAATTTTGGCGCTAACCTTTAGTTTTGTGAATGCTAACACCCAAAGCTTTTCTCTCGCATGAGAGAGCTGAAACAACACGGCAGCACCAAACACTTCCATATGTGACCTGGGTGCATGGCTCAGCTGTGCTCCCAGAAAACCAAGAGCCAGGGTCAATATGCTGCTGCTGCTGGCTGTGGGGAACCCACATGATAGCCATATAGAAGAGCAAGCACATGATCATCCTGTGACACCTGGATTCAGCAAAGATGGAGCTGAAAATGATTTTTGAGCTCAGTGTTCTAGCATTTGTGGGTTCATTTTCTTGTGGTCATAATTGTTGACTTTAATCCTTAGACATGCCTACGGAGGTTAAGAATTACCTTCAATCTGATCATTAACCATTTATATTTTTAGAATGCTTTGTAAACTAAAAAAAACAATTCAATAAATCAATATGTGGCCAATTGCATTTCATAGGTTGCTATTTCATTTCTTAACTACTTCATTATGAGGCATGACATGCCCTCGGTCAATGTTCCATAATGCTTTACAGACTAACTAGTTCAAACTCAGTTTGCTGGTAATTAGGCAACATTAAGGCCCACCACCAGTTAAAACAGAAGTACAGGGGGGAAAACGTTTAAAAAAATCTGTCTGTGAATTATACATACTCCCAATGGAGACCTTACAACTAATGATCCAGAAATATGCCTGAAAACACACACGCACACAAACACACACATTGAGATTAACAAAGAAAGAAATGGCTTCCGTGACCATGTGAACCTTTAACTTTATTTGTCCTGAATTCCAAGGTGGGGAAATGCAAAAACTGTAAGACTATGACTAAGAGCCGTTTGCGGTTCACTAACAGCAATTAGAGCTACGATATCACAACAGGCATCCCCCTGCATGCAGCACAGCAGCTCCTCAACCGTATTTCCAGCACGGCTCATTGAGGGGTTCTCTCGGATTGAGACTCATTTCGGAAACCCAGACCTAGCTATAGCAGCCTGGTTTCCATCCTGACCCGGTGCCAGACTTAGTGAGCCTCGACACATCCTTGCTCAGCTGAAACAGTTTCTTTTTTGAGAAATTTTACAGCAGAATAGCTGATACTTATCACTGATATCTAATGGAAATCAGACGGAGAGTCTGGTAATGCCATGTCAGCATTCTGGTTTGCCCACAACACCAAGGTCCACTGGTTTTGGCCATGCTTTGGTGATACGGCCACTTAACTCTGAAGAACATGACTTCAGAAAATCTATGTGGAAATTTTTCAAGGAAACCTCAGCTTTTTCTTAAATGCGTAATTATTGGCTGTTACAAAAAAAATGAAATCCTTATTAATTTTGCTCATTCTTTACTAAAAGATGACAAATTTAGATCTATTTTCTGTAATATGAGACAGTTTGAAAAATTACACTAATACAGCAGAGGAAAAACTGGATGATCTTTTGATGCACTATCTATTGGATTAGCTACGCTTCTACAACATCTTCAGCTTGCTCTACATAATAATCATATTCCGCAGCAAGCGCTGAAGCCGTGTTTATACGGCCAATGACTGGTGGCTAATCCGATTGACTGTAGACAATGCATACTAAGCAGATATTTATCTCTGACCAACCAGCAAACAGGAACCTAGTCCCAGCTCACACAACTCATATTCACTACAGTACCGATGGGGTGGAAATTAAACATTATTGCATTAGATCATTAGAGTCACATGCAAACACAGAGTGATGCAACAGCATTAGCTCAAGTCAAAAGTTCAGATGGGTCATACCCCCATGAACACTCTGAGGAGTTAGTGTTTATGGTTTTGTGGGTTTTTTTATATTTGTTTTGCAACCATTTTAAAGCACAGTTCATTTTTTGGACATGTTGGTGCTCCTTGATTTGGGCTTTGGCAGAGTTTTGGTTGGTTCTCATACAGCTGATTTTATCTCCCTAGGCTATGCAAGTGTATTTTATTAGAGAATATTTACTGTAATTGTTAGCTTATAGTTAATAATGGCAAAACTATCATTTATAATGCACAGTCCATGATATTTTCTACACACATTTTTTGTTCATTGTTCTACAGTGGGTTCAACTTTGAATCCGGTCTGAAAGGGAAACCCTCCTGTTCTATATATGTTTAATATTAGATTGGATATAAAAAGTCATTTATCAGACAGCATAATGTGACACCACCATATACAGGACTCTTTTTTCATAACTTAGTGTTATAATGCAAGCACATTGATCATTTGGTTGGATATAATCCAATTTTTGCAACCAGTTGATATTTTCATAGTCAGAAATAAATGCATCCACTCTGACATGGGCAGAGCAATGCTGCAGGGGGTGTGACATTTAAAATCTGACAATTGCACATTCACTGAGACTATAAAAAGTTGGTATCATCATTCTCTATGGTCACACTGCTGAAAATTTGTAACCCTGTACCAGCTACTGGAGTCCGTTTACCGCATTTACTAACTTTACTATGGTGATGGTGATCCATGTCATTTTGTTGTAGACCACTGCATAACTAGGCAGCCATCAGTAGTAAACTGAACTATGATTTACCTAGATGAGGACCAAAGCTCTCAGTCCTCGTCCATGGTTTAGCTCACTGCTAAACTATGGCAATATCCATCCATCCATCCATCCATCCATCCAT
>JAOTRR010000031.1:7604042-7615627 GCA_028570945.1 Gogo arcuatus
AACCGGCGACCCTTCAGGCCCAAGGCTGCTTCTCTAGCCTTCAGGCCATGGCTGCTCCCAAAAAAATGGGTAGGTGAACAAATGGATGTATGGATGGATGAATGAATGAACAAAGAAGGTATGGGTTGACAAACAGGGGAATGGATGGATGGATAGATGGATAAATAAAGCATTAAAAATATACGAAGGATAAAGTGACAGATCTAGATAAATAGCTATGACTTTGCAGATATCCTCTTGGACGGATGGGCGGATTAACAGATGGATAATTAAATGGATGGATGGATGGAAAGATGGACGGACGGACGGACGGACGAGTGGATGGATGGATGGATGGACGGACGAGTGGATGGATGGATGGATGGATGGACGAGTGGATGGATGGATGGATGGATGGATGGATGGACGGACAGTTGGATGGATGGATAGTTGGATGGGTGGATGGATAGTTGGATGGATGGACCTGATTCTGACCCGGTGAGTTAAATGAGGTTTTTGTGAAGTAGAAATATACTGATCCACACACACACACACACACACACCTGTGGTGTCCAGAGTAGCGAGCCCCTTTGATGTGTCCGACTCCTCTGCAGCCAGGTGTAGGACATCCACCTTGCTCTGGTTCACTCGTATCATCCAGACCTACAGGGGGCGACGGAGAGCAAACATGACACCAAACAACACAACACACACACGTGCACACACACAGCTTCATTCTCTTTTCTCTTTCTCTGACCAGTGCATCTTTCCTCGTTTTTTCATTGTGTTCTGTGGTGTGTTACTATGGATACTGCAATAATAGGAAATGAGAGCGCATGCTCTCCTTGTGTCTGTGTGCGTTTCCTCTGGGGTCTCCAGTTTCATTCCCACCTCCAAAAATCCGTTCCACTCACTGATTGGCGGCTGTAGGGAGTGTCCAGTTTTGGCGCACCACCCTGCAGGATGGATGCCCGGGCTGTCTGCGTCCAGCCAGTAATCGTACTCATCCGTCCAGCCATCAAAATGGATCTGAGGAAAACAGGCACATTAGAGGTCATTCAGAGGTTAAAGGTCAGGCTGTTATTACGTATTGTGTATTATTTCCCAGGTTTGAGTTACTGTCCTGTAAAACTTTGTTAAAACTTCTGCAGTAAAGTGGGAGGGGCAAATATTGATCATTTTTAAATGGAATATGAATCGTAGTAGGGTTTATTACGGTGACAAACTTCTGCTTCCACTGAATTCCTCTTTCTAATAACGTATGGGCGGAGCTTGGATCATAAGTGGGTGGGGTTATAGTATCACAGCATATGCCACTGTGTACCTTCACTCTGTGCTCGTCACGATCCACCACTGTAGCCACTCTCACCATCACAGGATTCCTCACGTCCACCGCCTCCAGCTTCATGTTCACCTGGAAACTGTGGTGAGGCTTCTGCAGAGAGACACGGAGATAAAACACTGCGTACAGAGGCACGGAGCCGTGTGTGTGTGTTCCCTCTCGTTCCCTCACCGCTTTGAAGGACCTGGCAGGTGCAGGTAATGAGCTCGTCTCCTCCAGATACCTCTCCCAGGAGAAGTTCTCAGCATCGGCGTGATCTGCGGAGTAACCACACGATAGAATCAGAAATGGAGCAAACAAACTCTTTTACAGAATTCTGGGAAACGTGTCATGTTGGAGAACTTGTTTATATATTCATCAAACATGCTGGGAATGCTGAGGCTCCTCCAGATTTCTGCTGATCATCAGAACAACATCAATAACAGAAAATAAATCATACCAATAAGCAATCTTCATAAAGTCAAACTATTTACTGCATCATTTCCTTTCTGTCCTTCTTTCTTTCTTAGCTTTCTTTTCTTAATCCACCCACATTTTCTCTCTTTCTTCTATCTTTCTCTCTCTCTTTCTTAATCCATCCCCATTTTCTTTCTTTTACCTGGAGGCGTGGTCAGGGTTCTGCCGTTCCCCTGACACCAGCCAACTGGATGGATATACGGACTCATCACATCACACCTACAGATAAAAGCATCACACAGAGAGAAAAGTTTACATTATAGTATAAAACTAAACAGAGAGAGAGAGAGAGAGAGAGAGAGAGAGACAGAGAAGGAGGGAGAGGGAGGGAGGGACAGAGAGATGTACTGTAGAACTGAGAGAGACAGAGAGAGAGACAGAGAGGGAGAGAGAGAGAGAGAGGAAGAGAGAGAGAGAGAGAGAGAGAGAGAGAGAGGGAGAGGGAGAGGGAGGGAGAGAGAGAGAGAGAGAGAGAGAGAAGATGATTTAATCTTTAAGACAGAGGGAGATGTCCTCTACAACCCTGCACACTCTCCCTCCCACTATCTCATATTCTAGATACACAGAAGTATAAGAGTGGGAAATAAACGCCGTGACGAAAAAAAAAACAGTGAGCAAGAGAGAGGGCTCACTCGGCTGCTGGGATTTTTAACTTAATGTCAAGTATAAGGCAGCACGTGTACTGAAGTGTAAGCAGTGTAGCACAGATGACTGGGTGCGAGTAGGATTTTGTGTGAAAACCACTAGCAGAACTCATCTTTGAATACAGCGAACGCTAAAGATCAGGTTTACTGCATATAAGTGAAGTTTCAGTACAGTTTGTTTTGCATCACTTCACAAACTGTATTTGTACTGTCAAATAAAACAGACTCTTCTTTAGCGATGCATAGATAACAATACTGGTATTAGATATGAGCCTCCTTTACTCATACTCGTAATAAATGTAATAATGCAATTAAATACCACATGATAGTATGTGATGTAGGCCTAGTGTACACTGCTGCACTAATGAAGAGAAATGACAGTGATCTGGACGATTAATAATGACCATCAAAGCAAAGCAGACTGCAAACTGTACTCTGTGAAAATAGGATGTAGGCATCGTCTTACAGAAGAAGTAATCTGATAAAACAGCTTAAAGATAAAACTCAGCACAGAGTTCACTGGTAGCAGCACATGACAGCAACCAATGCTGCAGCAAATGCTGGCTAAGCGAGAAAAAATTGTCTACAAAGCTAGGTGTATTAAAATAACATCTTTTACCCAGTATGTTATTCTTGAAGATCATACACAATTGGTCATTGACAATAAGGGGATGTAACATATTTTATTTACAGCTGTACAGAAGTGCTTTCCATATCGAAACAAAACCTGTTCTCCATTGCAACCTTACTCGACTCAATGTAAATGATGTAGCTAGCTAATGCACTTCATTTAAAATAAACTGAACGTATGCGCTGTTCATGGCCACTATTTAAACCCAGCAAACATGTACAGAGCTAAATAAAATGTTCCATAATGTCCCTGATTGATTAATACTAAGTAGGTTAGTAGGTTACTCATTTTGGTATCGGTATTGATATTGACAAGTACCAAAAAACTTATTCGTACTCGTCCTTGTTCTGAAAAAAAAAAAAATAGTCGATACATTCCTACCCTTCAAGAATTCCCTTTTGCTAATCTGCTCCAAACAAAGTCCACTTGAAGCTTGTTGCCTACCTCTCGGAATTTCTGGTAGAGTTTGGTGGCATCCAGCTCCGATGGCGAGATGAGGTCTTCGTTTTCAGGCAAGTCGAAAACCTCAATGGTTACGTCTTTCTCCGTCCTGCCAGGTGCCACATTCTCATCCTCATCTGTGGCGTACTCTCCTGTCTGAGACAAGCATATGAGAGGATGTTCACTGACACAGGTAGATATCACAAGTGCTAATTAATGAATGGCACCTGAGGGAGTTTTTAATTGTATCTGAGCAACTTGGTCATAAAGCCCTTGAGTGTTAATTTAGCTAATTAACTATCAGTCAATCCTCCTAACATCCTGTTTGAACCGGTAACAACAACTTATGCTTTAGAGTGGAGGAACTGAGAAACAGACTAGCATTATGGGTTATGGCAGTGGACGGCCTGTAATCTGACTCTGCGTCTGTGACCAGAACTAGATTGTAGCTCTAATTTTCTACTTTCTCTCACATGCACACATGAAAACAGACAAGGTACTTTAACAATAAATACATGATCGTAGAAGAGAGAGCAGAGTAACAGCCTCCAACCACACTGACCTGCTCAGGAGGGCAAGTTCATTATGTAGTGTCACATTCAATTAGTCAGTGTGTAACACAGCCTACTCACACTCCATTATCTCAATGCACCTGTCTTGGAAGCCTGAAAGGTGATTTGTGTGCTCGGGGAAACACTCCAGCACATTCCTTCACCTGATATAAACCAGTTGTTAATGGCTTCCACTAGTTGTCTTACTATCATTGTGAGGACCTTCTATTAACATAATCATCAATGCAGCTAATTAATGGTACGTCTACGTCTAAATCCAACCCTAACCTTTACCTCAGTACCACAAAGCAATTATTTCACCCTTTCAGTATATAAAAAAAGAATCATATGCAGTAACATTTATAAAAAGCATTTTACATTATTAGGAATATTTTCCTGAACCCAACAGGAGTAGTGTTATCCCTGTTTTTTCTGGTTTTACTATATACTCAGGACTTTTCACTTCTTTAATTCACAAAAATAAACACACGTCACATCACAACATGCTCTTTCTCAGCAGCACTCTCATAAACCCTCATTTGTGTACTGAGGCTTTATCCTAATGCCCAGAGTGCAACCTTAATGCACATACACACACAGACAAGCAAACATACTCTTCTTCACTCACAGACCTGTGGGATGAGACAGGGCACAGATCAAACCCCCACCATTACAAAACCCTGCTCTGCCTCTCAAAAAGCTGCACAAAGCACTTATCCCAGTCTGCAATTCAACTACAATTCATTGTAGTTATTATAAGGACAGGACATTGCAATGAGAATGTTCTGAAAATCCATGGCTTTAAATATTGAACATGACAGGCTGATATTTTAACATGTTCCACTAATAAAAAAAGGAAGTTAAACATTTCCACCAAAATACATTACACAGCTAGTATATAAATACCAGTGAACATCTCCATAGATAAATACAGCACTATTAGAATAAAGTGTACCGTTATTAGTCACTGGGGTGGTACCATAGTGTTTGTGAACCATTACCAGGTACAGCACAGGTCACTGAAAGATTAGTGTGGGATACCTTTAAAACGTATTTAAGGTAATTTTATGTTGCTTAAATAAGTTTTAAAGATACACTACATTCATTTACCCAGGTGAAAGATACAGACAAAAGGCAAAAAAGATGTTTCCTTAACAAGTAATGGTACATTAAAGGTGTTCTACCCAATGTTGTGATTGTTGTGGGTTCTATACATAAAATATAACCCTGGTACAGCTGTATTAACCATTTAGGAAAGATTTCTGTAAAGAGGCAGTCTTTCCCGCTTGGCATTTATGTTGAACATATACTGGGGCTGTACTAGATATAGACTACACTGACTATAGAGCTGTTGAAGTCTCGCTTCTGATTTGTCAAAAGATGTTGATTAATTTTAACAGCAGCTCTGACAGTACTTCTGTGTGCAAGACAAATCACAGGTTTATATTAATGTGCTTGATTTAATACATTAGTGTTTCTATAGTAACAGCTTGCACAGGGATTTGTATGGCAGACATTCCACATAAACAGATTTAAAAGTGTGTGTGAATTGTTCTGTAAGGAGAAGTTTAGTTAAATTTTATGGAAAGAGTCTCCAGTGTCAGTGCTTTGTAACAGTCAGGAGTAAAGCTAAGCTTTCAGACATCGGGATGTCTTCAGGACGAGCGGGTTTGTGGTTTCTCAGTAACATTTTTTGGCTCATTAACTATAAGAGAATCGTGAGGGTGGTGAGGGAATGACTGTTTATAGCTGCTAGAACATAAATAACTTGTTTCACAGGCATTTCACAACATTAAAAATAACCATAAATGCATTAAAAAGTACAACGTGTCTTCATTAATAAATATAAATGGTTAGTTTTGGAAAATTAATGTGGTATAAGATAAATAAAACAATTATAATTAATGTTAGGTATTGTCACCAGAGGATGTCTCTATTATTAAAACCTAATTCAGGGAAGGCCTATGCACAACAAAACAGATGCAGGAGTTTAGAGGCAATTTAAAAAAAACAAACAAACAAAAATAAACACCATACTGTTATTTGTGGTAAAAGAATAATAATTCACAGATCCCTGAAAATTGAAAGTCATAGACTTTCATTCAAGACAATTTTTCAGCTGTTTTAATGTTAGAAAGAAGATGAATAGTCAATATTGGAGCTATCTGATGGTAAATGAGCTCATTTAAGAGCTTTCAAACACCTGGTTGCAGAAATATTTCCATATTTCAACTGATGAATTGCTGCTGGAAAAGTGAGCATCGCACATAAAGACTATTATCTGTTTCACTTTTTTGTCAGTTCATTTTGAGTCAGTTCATTTTTAACATATTGGAAAAAATGCAGAAATCACACTTTGTTCGATTAAAAAAATGACACTGTTACAGAACGGCATCTTTGGGCTGTGTCTGTGCATGTTTCCACAGAGTAGCATGTATTTGTTTAGAACTGGTTGTAGTCTGTTAATTACACAGCCACACAACGCAACAGCGTTCACACAGTCTGCACCAAATTACAAATACGTGCATGTTTATGTAATATACACACTGAGGAAATGACTTTAATTTCTGATATAATTTGCTTCTGCAAATTAATTATTTTGCTTAGGAGGATCTGGTGTAGTTTGTTACCAGCAAACTGTGACGCTATACTGTACACACACACACACACACACACACACACACACACACACAAAAAACACTTCAATGTTTATAGATGCTGTTTACAGAAGCTGTGAATGTCATTTTACTATGATGTGGCTTAATCTGATCCAACCAAGGAACTGCACGGTGAGTTGATATTACAAAGACTATCTGTGTAGGCATTTCTAAGTTTGCAGGGAACAAAGACATGCCCCACACAGACACGTTATGGATCCTGATCTGGATGTACTGGCACCATTACACTGTATGAGTATCTTTTTTTAAAGGGCTTTGGGAAGGGGTTTTAATGGATGGCATGGGACTGTGGGAATCCTATCGTGGCTAAGCCTGCAGATTGCAAACATCACTTACAGCAGCTTTAAAAAAGTTATTCCGACATTATAACCTCTAATGCAATAACCACTGGCTATTATGCTAAACTGTCCCTATCCCTTCAAATCATAAGGTAAAATTTACTGCGTGTAGCTTATAAATGTAATTATCCCAGCATCTTGGCTGATGACTGTATCCCAACTTCACAGCTGATGATTCAGCCTTCCCTCCAGTCAATCATCAGAGCTCTAATATAGAACCTTAGTGCCATGGCAACACATCGCATATTATGGAAATGTGCTTCAGTTTAATGCATGGAAACAAATCCTTCCAGAAAAGTGGGTGCTGACAGGCAGGAAAACAAGCCCAGTCTCTTTAGTCCAAGATGAAAGAAAAGCGCTTACATCAGATCCAGTGAAAGTAACCTCTATTAAATTAAACATTATGGCTAGAGTACATACTCAAAGAAAGAAACAAATCTCTATACACATTACAATAAAAAAATTCTTTTAACATACTATAACTGGTATCACACTTTCTAACATGCTTTGATAAGATGTATACTTGTTAGCAAAGTGTTTGTCGTGATGTTTCTAGTTTAATCTCTTACAATATTTTTTCCAGGTTGTTTCACAGATTTGGGCTTTTGCTAACTTGAAGACCTTGTCAACATGCATTTAAAATGTATACATTTTACACTAAAATGACTTTTTTGACCACAGAAAACACAGCTTTAAAAAAAAGAGTTTAGTTAGAATGAACAGGGCAAACCTGCGATATCTGAAAATGCCATGCAGAGTTTATTGCCATGACTCGTCCCTAACCATCATGTGATGCAGCTCCAACACCAACTCTTTTACAGTCAAACTAATCTATGTACAATATAAACAAATATACTGTATATTCCTGCATTCAAAATAGCATACTTTGTATTCACTGCTGTATGACTGACCGGCTGTACAAACAGTCTTTTTCCACTTAATACTGTATATGTGGCAGCCTGGGAAAGATATAGTTCCCTATGTTTCTCTGTTGCATGTATCTCAATGAGACGTTATAGCCTAACATATTAAAGTCTGGTTATCCCAGAGAAAAGTATATTAAAAGATTTCATTCTGACTGTGGTGCAGAAACATTCCAGGAGCTTACATTTTGCAAGGGAATGTTAAAAAGTAAATTTTTTCACATTTTGGTGAAATATATTTCTTTCTTAAAGTAGAAATGCCAATTTTGGTCAAAATTTTCATCTCCCCTGGCTGTTTGCTAGAATTCACCCACAATGACATCTGGTGGATTTTACACACATATTTATTTATGGAAAACTGTGTAAATTATATTATCTTCCTGGTTTAGGTAATCTGCACACTCACTACAGGCATGTTCTAATCACCTCTGCATTTAAGTGTGGATGATTTAAAAAAAAAAAAAAACTTTGTTAAACAATGTAAAAATGCCAATGTGGGTGAAAAACATTACGTTATGAATGGGTATCAGTGGTCCTTGGCAGGGTTATTCAGGGTTCAGGCAGGCTATGGCTTGTGCAGACCAGTCGTAGGGTACAGATGTGCTGCTCTGAGGCTTACCTCATCATCATCAGCATCATACTGTGCATACTGCTGCTCCATCATCTCTCTCTGACGCCTCTCCTGCTCCAGAGTCTGACTGATCAGCTGAGCTACCTCACTCTCCTGCCCTGGACGCTCCCGGCCAATCACAAACCTGTGCAAAGATAAAAACAGCCAATTAGCAGGCTAGGATTATTACTGCTGTTGTGGGGATGTTTCTCTGCTCTGCGTGTGTGTGCGCATGTGTGTGTCTACAGAATGAGGTTCAATGCTTAAGAGTTCCACTGCTATTAAAAATAACAGGATGCAGAGAACTCAGGGTAAATATAGAAGATGGTTATTTTTAAGGAGTATATAGATTCCATCTACTACCATCTACAAATCTACTAAACTCCCATCAACTCTCCGATGTTTTTTCAGACAAGTTGACAGTCTTGTGATGCTTAGATTCTCTCTTTAAATGATTTAAATGAGCTTTACTATCCATGCATTTAATTGGACACTATAATACAGCCAGAACTGCAGTGGGTACAGAATAATTAGCCAGATGTTAGCTATGTTAGCCAGATGTGGTTTTGGTCACGGTACATGAGGTTACCTGATGTCATCCCATATATTCCCATCCTACTTAAACCAGCCAGAGGAAAAGGATAAGAAAAAAATTCAGAATTCACTCAACTGAAAAGACCAATTTTTTGAAATTGATACGCTCTAAACAGATTTTAATAGCTAATAGTAAGAAACTAATCATGAGAATAAATCAGTAGGGCATTTAAATGTGAGCATTACTACTGGCACAAAATATCATGCTCTTTTCCCAGAGAAATGCTTGTTTTCAGTAGCAGCCCATTCCTCTCCTGTGTTGCCATTAATATTTATTTATTTATTTATTTATTTATGGGTGTGTATGTTTGGTAGGATATGAGCATTATACATAAAATAAACTGTATATAAGTTTACATGTGCACACCTGAAAACCCTGAAAAGCAATAATGCGTAGTTATGTAAAATCATTATTTTTTTTCAGTATAATCCATTCACCCATCTCCTTTCTATTGTCACTCATAGAAACTGTAAAATGCTTCTACACGGCCAACATTTTTCACTGTTGTTCTGCTGCTCAAACTGTTTGAACACGTCTGAGCTGTTTCCGGCAGAGCAAAGGAAACAAACTGAATTTTTAATCACTGTTTAATTATCACTACCAGTAAAATTATTTGAAAAAGTATTGAATTTGACACTGCACTGTAGGACTATTTAATCTTTTTTGGTCAAACTCTCCAGTCTTGTTTCTCTTCCAGTCAAAAACAACAAAAGATTCATATGTAAACTGGCTCATCTGACATTTTTCAGGAGTATTTTTGAGCGAACACTTGTACTAACATACTGTCATGAAGGTTAGCAGGCCTGCAGGTGTCTTCAGTCAAAATGCTGTAATGTCACATGACAAATCTCTCTATATATTCTTCAACCTACATTAAACTTTCTGCTAGACTTCAAATATAAAAAGAGACAAGCTTCTAAGAATATTATCTATACTCATTTCCCCAAAGTACCAAGTGATCTCTTGGCAGTGTGTGAAACTAAAGCAGGAGGACGACCTCCTAAGCGTTCTGTATCTAGACCCAGCCCTGAGGTACATCTGAGATATCAGCCGAGGAAATCCTCCGGGCTGCTCACTGCTCCTGTGGCTCTACGGCGGAGCTGACCTGGAAACAGGCCTGTGTGCCAGCGTTCACACATACACAAAGGTCGTCAGATGTAGTGTGCTTACTGGGCTGACAGGCGAGCCATTTAACCTTTTCTGCCAAAATGCTAACAAATCTTCACTGACTCACAACCCAATAACTCATTCTTAGATTCAGTTTGAATACATCTGTCCAGTCAGATTCAATGACCATTTAAATAGATGTGGTTTGAGACCTGGATTAATTTCTAGGTTAAATATAGAAAGTCAGGAGAATCTGGGCCACAAGGCAATACGCTCAATACAAGAAGGGGAATTCCTGAAGGAGAGCGCAAATCAGAGAAAAAGGGAAAAAAAGAATAGACGGATTTAATAGAAAGATCTTGAAGAACAGAGCTGGTAACACTTTCTATGAAGGATATATCTATGAACACATTAATAACATATTATAAAGTGTTTATAATGGCATTATACTATTATTATAGTTAAAGCGTTGACTTTAACCAGTGGTTATTAGACATCATGAATCATTACACAACAGCAGCTCTGTTGAAATCTCTATTCAGATTGGTCAGAAGGTGTTGATTAATTTTCTACAACAGCAGCTCTAGCAGTAGTGCCAACTGAAAGGTATCACAGGTAATATTAAGGAGCTGGTTTTAATACATGACTGTTTCTATAGTAACTGCTAATTCACAGGGACCTCTACCGTAGATGCTCACATAATTTAAATCTAACAACAAATAGATTTAAAAACAAAGTGTGTATTTCTTAATTGCAACTTCAATATTTATTCTAAAGAATACACTCTGTTGTTAATCTTTGTAATATATGCGATAATAGCAGAGGCTGAGGAAGAGAGGTGATTAAAGAGAGAGCAGGGTGGGACACTGCACAGATGATTTTGGTGGAAAAATAAATCTCTGTCATGCTGTGCCGTCCTAGTGTTTATGAAGAGTGTTTTCTTTCAGTGAAATCTTCCTCCACTAACACAAAGAGTAGCTCTGTCCCGTGTCTGAAGGCGTCTAAGTACGCTAATGAGAACTGCAGCCTTTGTGTTTCTCACACACAGGAGAACCAGAAAATAGCAGCTGAAATTCTGCAGTAATGTTTATCATTAGCATAAAAGGACAAGCCACTAGTAATAAGAAGACATTTCAGAAGTGTGTGAGTGTGTATGCATGGTTTAGACTACCATATCCCATTTACCTTATAATATTTAATATATACAGCACATACTTATCTTATGTATGTATAAAAGTGTTGTAGTCAAGACCACCTAAACCGAGACCAAGTCATGACCAAGACCAGAGT
>JAOTRR010000031.1:7625906-7636123 GCA_028570945.1 Gogo arcuatus
AGTGACCCTTCAGGCCCAAGGCTGCTTCTCTAGCCTTCAGGCCATGGCTGCCCCCCAAGAGCAAGAGCAAGAGCAAGAGATCCCCTAAGGAACAAAATGGAAACCCTGCTAGGGTGCTAGATTTATCCTTTAATTCTAAGAGCGTATAGCCCACCTGGTGCCTGTGTGTGTGTTTTAGAGGAATGTAATTGTTTGGATTTTGAGCTTCAAGCCTGGGAGTTTCAGGTACATTTTGGCCAAATCCCTAACTATACCACTTATACATAAACATGCAAAGGTATACCATAGAATTGCCTACTTGGCTTTATTTTTAGAAACTTTTTAAAGAATTTAAAAAATACATTGCTGTGAATGCCTTTAAGCCATTGTTAACTATCTTCAGTAAGTAAAACCGCCTAACTGCTCTTTATGAGAAGTTTCAAACTTGGTTGCTGTTGAGCTGACCACAGTCTAATCCAGCTTCAGGAAAACTTTATATATATATATACATATATTTCTGTCTAGGATTTCTATATTCTTTTTCTTTGTTACAAGGCATGTTTTTCTGCTACTCCCTCTTCATGTCATTTCCCATTGGCTGCTTTCTGATCAATACTGCTGTGAATTTGACACTTGACAAATGTGAATAAGGGAGTGATCTTTGTTAATTCCATGCTGCTGTGGAGGGTACAGCATGATTGATATGCATATTGGATTTTATGCTGTATGAACCCATTACATGAGCATCTCATATTGTCGGTTGCCTTTGACCGTCTCTCTTTCTCCTTCTCTATTCCAAGAAAAATCCTCCCTGAACCGCATGGGCAAGTCATACCGTAGCAGTACCACCATCAATCTCTTCACTCCCACTCTCTTTATTCTACCTCTCTCCCTTCACTCCTCCTCTTGCCTGTCCCAGCACTCAGTACCGTTCTGCTCTTCTCCATTAGTATTCAACTAACACAGCGCTGAACCAGGGTACCTTTGACAACATTGCTGGGGCCCAGGCCAAAGATTAACTGGGAGATGGGAGAAGGAAACAAGAAACAGCAAGGCAGGAATGATGGGAGAAGTAGAAGAAAAGAATGAGCTGGGAGGGGTGGAGGGCAGCAAGTGCATTTGTATTGATGCCCGACACTGAAGAACACCTCAGTTTGGCCAACTATCACTGACTACATTAAACTGGGCTCCTTCGGTGTCACCTCACACTCATCCAAACCACCACGGTGGACACCTAAATACCTTGCTTTAGCAAAACATTTGCATTGCATCTGCAAAAACCACTTGGCACATTAACATTCTTAAGCACTTCCTTGTCCTCCTGGCCCTACAATGCTGACTCACACCAGACACCATCATCATGATGTCATCTTAAAAGGTCCACCGATCTTTAGAGAATTACTGCACTGACATGAGACATGAGCTGAAAGTGTTTTTTTTTTAAACCACAAGTCACACACACACACACACACACACACACACACACACACACACACATACACACACAGACAAACCAAATGATGGTGTTGTAAATTGTTATTGTTATTACTATAATATTGCTAATACTTTGCCACTATTATCTTTAATTGTATGTGTATCAATAATACTGTATTAATTTCTTGTCTTTTTTTTTTGTCTTATTGTGTCTTACGTCTGTCACACCTCTCAGTGTTTTAGTGCTGAATTTCAAGTTTGTATGCACCCTCTATACAGGATCTGGTTGAAGCACATAAGCACACTGATTGAAAACCACAAGACAGTTTACTGATACTGGCTACGGTGCTGATATTTAAACTCACCTTAACCAGATTTAAAGCCACAATGCACAGGATGTTTTGTTAAATTTTTCTCAAAAATTATTACTCATTTAGGGGAGCAAAGAAATACTAATGGCGTTCCTGAGCTGCTCTGTCACCCTAATAAGACTATAATTCACAGTAATAAACAGTCAGAGCTGTAGAGATTGAACTGGCAAGAGTTTTCAAACACATAAGCCAGTTTAGATACATCCAACATCATCATGCTCAAAATAAGTACGGCCAAAGACCCATCCCCAAATTTTATAGAGCCACAGACATGATCACAGAAAAAAGCCTTTCCCTTTTAACAAGGACTTGTTGGCTGTATGCTATATTCTGTGTTTGTAAACTGAACACAATTAGACTGCAGCACTAACAATCAGGTCAATGATTCACAAACACAGCACTGTTGGATTACAATAAAATACAAACAGCCAATAGTAGCAAGCTAACCAGGAAATATGAGCAAGCCGGCTAAAGGACTCTTGTCGCTTAGTCACCCAGTACTTCATAACTGTGACACACTGTAGTGCACAATAAAGTTTTTTTTTTTCTTATAACACTTCTGTAATACTGGAGAAATTATGATAATGGTAGCAGATAATTACATCTTCCAAGGTACAAATGCTTGGGCCACATCCAAAACTATATACGCCCATACCGCTGTAGAGGCATCTTATTTTGTGTAGGAAATGGTTTGGGATGTGCCTTTATTTTGATTCCAGTCCTGTTTCTGACCCTCTCTTGGTTTGTTTCCCTAATGTGTGCACCTGTTCTGTGTTCAGCCTTTGGCTATAGTTTAGCTATTTACACCTGTGTCTCTGTTCCTTTTTTTTGCAAAGTCTTGCTAAGTGTGTCATGCAGTTCTGATAGTTTTTCCCTGGGTATGGTTTCCAGTTTTCCAACTCTCACTTGTATTATTGTTTCTGAATATGCATAATTCTTCGGTTGTGTTGCCTACATGCGTATTGTCCCCCAATGATTCTTGGATTTCCCAAAATAAATACTGTGATGAGTTTACAAATTTGCGTTCTGCCCCTACAGCACTGTGAATTTTGACAATAATTTTACATTTAGTTTTAGTCTTAGTCACTTACTGAAAATTTTAGTTACATTTTAGTCTTTTTGTTGTGTTTTGTTTTAGTCAAGATTTAGTCAGTGGAACTCAATTTTAATTGTGATCTAATTTTAATCAACGTTTTAGTCATACTTTTCTCATACAGTTTCATGCTACTTCTTGTAAAATGTGCCCTGTAGCTTAAGATGGGCTATGGACAGATTTTTTGGGGGGTGGGGGGGGTGTGTGATTGGTGTTGCAATGTGGAAGTTATGTGAAGTTAGCCACAACTCTGCTATTGTTTTGCTAGTTACACTGTGATGGTGATGACCACTATTTTCAAGTAAAAATGTTACAGACCAACGCTATGTGTCTGTCCTGATGTCCTCATATATCTGTTAGATTTCAGGAGCACTGTGAAAGCCGTGTGAGTGGCTAAGCAAGAGAGCCTAGCAAGCCGGATTCCCCCGCTTCCTAACAATGGTCAGGAACGTGAAACAGGGAAGGTAACATCTTGATGGATTTTGCTGAAGGATATTTCTCCTAGCTGTAAAAATTCCCTTGAGAAGTAAGCTAGGTTGTCTGCCCGAACAGATCCAGCTATTTCATCTTGTCTTTATGCGTCAGGGCATAATGAACATAGATTTCGCCGTAATTTTCATTGGCAAATATTTTTTCACTTACATTGTTGTTACAATTTAGTCATGAAATAAACAACGAATACTTATCATCAAAATTTTTGTTGACAAAATTAGCACTGCTCTACAGACATGTTATAGTCAGATTAAGTGATGCCACAATTGCATTTTTCTTATCAAAGAGGGAAACTTTCAGAAAAACGTATATCAGTAGATATACATTTATCTTTAATTTTTTCATTGCTCAATTGCTTGCTCAATTGCTTGATTATTGATTGATTGATTGCAAAGAAAACACTCATTAAATCCTGAGTAGTGTTGGCCTTGAGGCCCTCTGGAGCTGTGACTCTCTGGAAACCTTCCACAAAAAGCAACCTCCCATCGCAGGCATAAATATTAATATATGAATATATTAATATCAGGCAGGCCCATATTCTGTATACAGTCCTAATCCTTCAGTTTAGCCTGGAGTGAGAAACTCAAATTTATTCCCCTTTTCCCTTGAAGCAAACTGATCCTGACTGCAACTTATTTCCCCAGGAATATACTTTCTCTCACTCTTTAATCTTGGGCTTGAGGCAGTACCACTGAGCACCTTTACAACCAACAAACATTTCACTAACATAGCGAGAGAGACTCCCTGGGTGTAGGCCTAAACCAGAAATGCTGAAAATGACAAGTAACTGCTTCCTTTATGTCTCACTCCAAGGCATCTCATATAGCAAACAATAAAGTCTGCAGTCTCTGGTTATACTGAATATTAATTTCTGAAACGGACTGGCATTATGAAGGTGGGATTTAGCAAAACAATCACAATGAAAGTATTAGATTTGTTTAAGTGCAGTATAGAAAGTTCTTCCTTCTGTCAAGATGAACTGCAACAATATTCCCTCTAGACATGGTGCTTATAAAGATATTTAAAAATGGCTCTCTAGTATTTCTCTGAAGAATAAGTTCTATGTTTTATTTAATAAGGAACACAGAGGCAGCTTTGAATGCTGACTGTGAATTATTTTTGTGTCGCACTGTGTAAACTGAGCTCAGTACAACTGTGTGTATAACCTGCTCGTATGGCCATAGGGTCGAATAACAATGCAGGACAGTGTGTCAGGCCTGAAGAGAATCTTGTTTTTCATTTGTACTCACAGCAGAGTGAAAACAATGCCTGTTTCTCTCAAAAAAGCCTGAACACGAGGTAGAAGTGGGAGCACTCGCTCCTGACACAGCCAGCCAGCCACCCGGAAGAACCACAGAGGTATCTTATGTTTTACAGATTTGTAAGAATTCAACTCAACCTGGGGTCAGGTGTAATATACAGTAAGAAGGGAAAACCTTTGCCACAGGATTACAACGTAAAATCTAATGTAATGGGAATGCAATGGAAATATTAAGGGAAAATTCCTCCTCAGTTAAGTAAAATCAATTATCATGTAAAAGCTATTCAGGTTTTTCTTCCTTGGAAATATTAAAAACCCTTTGCATTTCTTACAAGCCTGGACTTTGCGTAGGGAAAAACAAAAGCACACTGCAAATCCTGATAACTCATTTGTTCAGTTCAGTTCAAGGCTTTCACTTTTGCTTCCTTTCAAATCCTGCACACTATTATTAAAAGCATACTCCAGTATTTTTTGACCTAAGCCCTATGTACCACATCTGTAGCATATGGGTCATTTTCTCTGTACTCACTTGTAATACAAAACCCATTTATTCAAAACTCATAACTGAAGTCCAAGGGCAGTTGTTGGGGCAATCAATAAAGCTTTATGCAAAATGCATATGTCTGCAGGATGTCTTCATGAATTCTTCAAGTGAAGGTATTTTTAAATTAAAATAAATACTCAGTAGGAACTGGCAATGACTGCCTGTAGACCTTTACTGTTAGATTGTAATAAGTGTAGTTCTGAATGCATTTTATATGTAGGGGTTTATTTGGTAATTATGAGATGCCAACAGTGTGGCAGAAAACTGTTTCATTTACATGTTAATATACAGAGTTCTTAAAACTAATGCAACTGAAATGTGATTGGGTAGCACGGTGGCACAGAGGTTACTGTTGCCATCTCACAGCTCCAGGGTTCCTGGTTCTATCCTGAACTCAGATTAGTGTCTGTGTGGGGTACAGCATGTTCTCCACATGTCCAAGGGTTTCCTTTACGTTCTTAGGTTTCCTCTCACCTCCCAAACATGCATGTAGGTGGACTGGCTAACCTGAGACTGAGGGAAGTATCAGGATTTGGCGATACGTTCTACCAAACCGACGGCAATCAAGTTGGTCAATTTAAAATTCTGTCAGAAAATGGATCTCTGAGGCATCTTAACCTCCCTCATCATTACTAACCTTCAATGCAACTTTGCTCACAAAACAGGAACAGAATTCAATAAATATGTCCACTGTTGTTCACCACAGAGCACATGCAATAACTTCAATTTAATAATGAGCTTAGTTACAGCTAATAGCTCATTAGGTTTATTTTTTATCCTGACTTCAGTTTTGCAAGCATTACTGGCCTTGTTAATAAGTAAATAATCTAAATGCTAATGCTAGCGGCTAGCAGCTACAGCAAACTTTTTTTTTGTTAATGCTGTAGTAATGTAACATAACGTGTAACGTGCACGACACACGTCACATCTGGACACGCCCCCTTCTTTTGCCCAGAGTCAGCATTGCTTCAGCAATACCCTGTTCTCACACACACTGGCTGCAGCATACATCCATCCAGAGCCATGAGATAGTTAGTTTGGCACAACAGGATGATGGTACAGTTTACTGCATACAATCTCACAATCTACCACCGGTATGAATATGTGTTTGCGCATGGTGCCCTGCTATGGACTGGTCTCTCATCCTGGGTGTATTCCTGCCTTGCGCCCAGTGTTTTCTGGAACAGGCTCCAGATCCACCATGACTCTGACCAGCTTACTGAAGATGAATAAATGAATGTGATTAAAACAAGTTTTCAATAATCTGTTTCTTTCCCAAGAGCTTAATAAAAAATAAAAAAAAAACGCATTTGGGTGGAATGACTTTAACCTTCCCGTGATCCTTGTTTATCAGTTTTGGCATCTAAATATAACCCTTAATATAGTTAAGCCTTTAAATGAACAAAATGAACAACATTTACTCTAGTGATCAAATGTATACACAGCAGTTAACAAATACTTGAGTGAAGGAAAACATTCTACAATTTTAAAATGAAAGCCTTTCTCTATAATATCATTATTGTTATCACTACAGTGCCATTCTATGATTAACATTTCCATCAAATTATAGGACCAGAGATCAGCTCATAATCCAAAGCTGGGGGAAGTGCCCTCATATATCCTCTGTGGAAAATATTCTGAAAGGCTTCTCTGCATTCATGCATCTCATCCTCTGAGCCCGAGTGACAAAATCTGTTGCAAATGCACAAAACTGTGACTCACAAAGACCTAGTACATTTCATGAGCCTTCTAAAAATGGAGTATTCATAGCAGGCTGTTAAGCATGTCCCATGCAAGGCATACTATAAAGAGAGTCTAAGATACATGTCTTCTGCAAATAAAATTAAGAGCTTAAGTGTTTCAGAAACATAAGTGCATTTCTTATAGGCATATTTTAATTTCATTTCAGATCCAAAACTGGCAATTAGCAGACACAAAGGCAGCAGGTCAGAATCACTGGATCAGAATACAGTATATTGTTTTTCAAGCAAAGCAAGGCCACCTTCTCGAGTGCTCTGCACAAACTGTGAAGTGTTATCTCAAGAAGAATGTACACTACATAAACTCTCTCAGAGAAAAACCAATAGCAGTATATCATTTCACATCTGACTTCACATCCTTCACCTGCAGTGATAAAACACAGGAAACACATCTCTTTTTTTTTTTAAATACAGTGATGCATGAAATAAATGGCACAAAGACTGGAGATAAACTGTAAGGATGTCCTATCATGCTGTGACATGAACTAATAAAGATACAAAAAATAACATTGGGGCAAACTTCAAACTCTGCCTAGTAACTGTTCTATATTTAATATGCTGTATATTTCTGTTCAGGGGCCATGCAAAGGTAAAAGTCAAATGGACCACAGGTTTCTGTAATATAACGATGGAGCAGAGAGCAGAGTGTGTAATTACTGAGTTATTTTAGCACTCATCTAGTTGCTCTCTAGTTTTTCAGTTCCACTTAATTCAATTAAGGAATCAAGATGTTACAACGAGAGCCAGGATTTTCTGATGATTTCATCACACCCTTTAAATGCTGTTTACAAAACAGAACTCAACAGCACACATATACTAACACACAACACAATTCAATCATTTGGTACATCACTGGTAAAGCTATCTGGTCGCTATAAAGCTTTATAGATTGGGATGCCTGGTTATTGGTTATCTATGGCACCCTAATCTAAATAAATATCTGGCATCACAACATGAGCATCAATTATTTCTTATTTAATTCACCTTCCTAAATTCCAACTACAGTGATTTATGTTAGCTGGTGTTGTTCGTATATACCCACTCTGACAAAAAGTGAACATAAAAATCATTACATAGGATGAGATCTATGATTCTAGTCATTCCTCAGTTTTCTAGAAATAGAGAATTAGATCATTTGCAGCCAGGGTTTGAATAGCAGAGACTAATTTTATGAGGTTCATCTGGTGTGACAAGTCATGTTCTCAATAATGTGGCTGCTGATGAGCTGGACAGGGTGTTAAAACCTGGTTAAAGAGTTGAAGAGCTAAACACTGCACTGCCCTTTCTGTGTCCTCTCCCTCGTCTCCATCCATTCCTCAGAAGTAGAGCTTTCACAATTTGAAATTGTCATGTTACGATAATTGTGATATTTTCACACTAGGTTATCACAGTATCACTGTATTAATCAACAATGGTTGAATGCATTTAAAACACAATTTATTACAAAATCTTTGCACGTCCTTGTACAGGTCTATACAACAAAAACAAGATCAAATTCTATAATTGTTCGTCTTTCTGCAGGATAAGATTCGTGGACATAAATATGTCAGGTAATGTCGCTGGAGGAGGTTTGTATTAATTATGATTGACCTGCATGCCATAAATCACATAGATGGGAGTGTCTGCATGTTGTACACATGGTTGTCGCATTAAAATTACCATGTGTACTTAATACACCTCATATGAATACGATATTTGACCTTAATTATAAGCGTCTGTTGTAGTGCATTTGGCTAGAACCCCTTGAAGTATTACTTCTCTATATTTTCTATATTTTATTGGTTTGTGCTTTACACTTGGCCAGTGGTTTCAATTTTTGATACTAACATGTCAGTTTGGATGGAATATATATTACCTGGAGTTATTTCTACTGGTCATTTTATAGAAGGTAAACGACAGCATAATCTTTACAGAAGCATTTATGTGTCTACACATAAAAAATTGACTAAAACAGGATAGATACTCCAGGCAGTGGCAGCTCACTGGTTTAGACATTGGACTACTGATTAGAAGGTCATGAGGTCAAATCCCAGCGCTGCCACTGCTGGGCCCTTGAGCAAGGCCCTTAACCCTCAACAGCTCAGTTGTATAAATGAGATACATGCAAGTCGCATTGGATAAGAGCATCTACCAAATGCCATAAATGTAAAAACCCTGGTATTACCCCACGTCCCCACGTAAAACTAATCCAGTCGGGAAGCCACTTTAGAAAGATATCTTTGAGAATGACTCTGCCAGAAAATCATGTTTTTATAAGATGAAACAGAGAGTAACTGCAAAGAAAGGCGGTGTTCTAAGCCATAAAAAATTAAATTTAATCTATATTTTGAAAAAAAAAATCAAATGGTGAGGTAACTATCTGATCATACACCGTGACAAACCGTGAATCCATAATGACTGCAGCAGGGTTGTGCAAAACAAAACAAAACAACATCCTAACATTCTAACAAAAATAAAAAAAGAACAATGTTCGAAACGTCATGATCAAGTCAGACTAAAACCTGCCAGGAAGCTTTAAAATAAAGAATGTTTACTTTTTTATTGATCCGGACAATCAATATCATTAATGGCTTATGGCTTGGCAGATCAAAACTTTTCAATCAGAAAAGCTTTGATATAAAAAGGTAATAATCTATGTACGGTCATAGGACTAAAAAAAAGTATACCTATATATACATACTTTATGACTATTGACATAAACCTACATAAATATTTTTTAAAAAGCATATTCCAATAATCATCAGGCATCATAAAGAGAACTTTCATCACTTCTGATGTTTAGATGACATGACATCGGAGTGAAGTGGCATTTTTCTTGACAGAAGACTGTGGACAGTTTTTGTGCTGACATACTTTAGGATGCCATGACAACTGACTTTGTAGCTCAGCCTCTTCACGAAAAGCTGCTGTATAGCCCACTATTACATACTGAAGACATAAACAGTACCAAATCATAGCACCATGTACATATTCTCTGACCATAAGTACAATTTCTGCTTTCAAGATTTTTAAGCACAGTGAAGTCCTTAAAGAGCTTCAGGAATACTTCTCTCTCTCAGGGTCACAAACATCACCAAACATTGTTGTTCTTAGGACTACATGACACCTCCATAAGCATTTTATGATAACTGACATAAACCCATAAAAACAATTATAAAAGAATATTCCCATAGGTATAAGGTATAATATAGACTACTACCCCAAAACAGAAAACGTTGGGATGGTATATTGAAACTGAAATTAAAACTGAAAACAATGATTTGTAAATAATCTTTGACCTGTA
>JAOTRR010000031.1:7637920-7648487 GCA_028570945.1 Gogo arcuatus
CGTGGACGCGCACAAGCGCTCGAGCTGCTTCTCGCGCACATAGGCGTGACAGTTGTTTGTTTGAAGTGCTCAAAACAAGTGTGTGACCTGACAGAGTTTAATATTCCATATGATTAATGAGCACTCTTTGTCAGATGAACTGAAGCCAAGGGCCATTTAACAATTCAGCCTGGTCAAATGTTAACCCAGGCAACACAATGCCAATTTTCAGAGGACTATTTACTCTGTTTAAAAGAGGACAATTGCCTTTCAATAGCCTCAGGGCTATAAATATAGTGAACAGTGGTAGGAGAAGATAGATCTGTTAAAACAGAGCAGTACCAGTTTAAAATTCAAACTACTGAGTCTACTAAGGCAACGTAAAATATAAAGCATACTTTTTTTGTCTGTATAAAGACATTTCCTAGCATTTAGTTCAATTATAGCAGGGGGTAGGAAATGCAAAACATGACACGATATTAGTTAAATGTTCTTTTGCATCTGTGTACATGTGATGGAGTCGGAAATATTCATTTTGACTACAGAAAAACAACTTTTGTGATCTATGATTTTATGATACAACATAAATTAAGAAGCTTAAAGTGTCTTTACATTTATTATTATTATTGTTGTTATTATTATTATTATTAATAATAATAATAATTATATTAATAATTATATTATTATATTATATTAATTATAATAAATAATAATAATAAAGTCACAGTTTTGTTAAATTGTCATATGACAAAAAAGTACAAGATTGATATAATCGTATTATATCAAAAAATATATGTCATCATATTATCGTATTATAAATCTTTAAGACACACTGCACAGGTAAAATACATCAGGTATTGCCATCCTTGTAGATATGATGACTCCATGAGATTCAACATCCAACTGAATGCTTTAAAGATACTAATAGGACTAATCCTGACCACAGAAATGTGTATATTGTTTTCTTATTTCATTGTCTGTACAGAATCTTGCTAATTGTAGATGCTGTCTGAGAGGCTTGAAATATCATAGCTAATCAATAGCACAAACAGAATAGCCATAAACTGCAGCTTTATGGCCTGCTCTCTGTAAATGACTAAATCAAAGTTCATTGATTTGATGGGGGAAGTGCAAATGGTCCATCAGATTTTAATTGACCGTATAAATTGATTACCAAGGTTTTCCAGAGTTATCTTTCCAACTATTAAAGACAGACACTATTTTTAAAAAAGCATCATTTCAGCTCCTGTGTTGTTGTTACTAGAACATTTCAACCTCCAGCAATTTTACAAACCTTTTCACAAAAGCAAACAAACCTCTGTGCCTCCCATTAGAACAACACAAATCACACACAGTCCATTCCTGAGAGATTAGGCTTGAAATCATTTCAAATAACAGTGAAATGAACACAAGAGACCATGGAAGAACACAGTGAGAGTATGAGCCAAAATGAGCTGTGAGGGCAGCAGCTGTTTTTTGTGCACATCTCCCAACAGACTTGAATGGCCGTCCAAATGCCAGCGTAAGACACCGCATGCTCATTAACTAAATTACACTGCATTGATCAGGCAAGATGAGGACTCAAAGCTCAGCCAAGGCCAAAATTGTGCTTCCTATACATTCATAGTTTATGCATAATTAAGACCTGGAACACATGCTAAGGGTGTACGGAATAAAACACAATGTGGTGGTGTGACGCAGCCCAACATGAAGCAGAGTTACTGTTATCACCTAGAAGCTGATTATTTTCCAATAGCAGTTTTATGCCTCTTAAACATCACTTCTCTCTCTCTCTCTCTCTCTCTCTCTCTCAAAGTTAATAAGACATAAAACAGTAGTTATGTTACCAAGAAACTGGAAAAAAATCCTCCATTCTGAATACTTTCCCATGTCAGAAAACTTACCTGGCCTTTTCAAAGCACTGACACTCTTTCAACAAACATCTCTACACAGAATGCTTCACCATATCAATGGTTATACGTTTTCTTTTTGTAAATACCCCCACTTTTTTTTTTGCTAATCCATTTGTTAGGCTTAGCTTGTGTATTATGAATGTCTTCCTACACAAACACTAATGTGTTAGGATGAGTGTGTTAATATAAACCTGTGATTTGAATCATAGCTGGCACTATTGTCAGAACTACTGTTGTAGAAAAGTAACCAACATCTTCTGACCAATCAGATTCAAGAATTGAACAGTGCAGTGGTATAAAGCAAACATATTATACTGCGATACTTGAAAGCACTCACAGTGCTTTGCTGAAAAAGCACCAACAAAATCAGCATGACCTCACACTAGTAATTTGCCTGACTCAAATTGCAGTGTTACAAAAGTTCAAGTTAGGACTATGCCAGATTTCTTTCTTCGAAAATTCCAGTTTTACTTTTACAATTTAAAAGGTTAAAAAAAAAAAGAAGTAATTAACACGGGAAAAGGAGGAAAAAATAAATATGTTACAAAAACATGTTACGAAATTTGAACATCCAATCAGTTACTGGTTACAGTGAGTAATAACTGAGTCATAAAAGATCGGAAGCCTGACAATAGCCATGATATTCACTAAAGGGTTTTTAAGTGTTATTAAATGAATACATCACGATATTAATATCGTATTTTCATATCTCTCACACGTAATGCATGCTCTTTAAGCGTATGCATTAAGTAAACCCAAAGAAACAATGTAGCAAGGTTGTGGATGAACGTACCGTTATTGAAGCAGTGCTGAATCGTATTTTCCGCGTTGGAGGAATATCTTCTTTCTCCTCCTCAGGAAGACCAGGAATCTCAGTGATCTCTGATCCAGGATCATAGCTAACATCATCATCCCCATACAAATCATCCTCCACGTCGGTGCAGCTCTCTCCCCAGCCCTGGTAGCAGGCATCTCCGTCAGCATTATAAATAACCCTCTCATTGCCACAGTATTCCTCATTGGGCTCCTCCAAATGATGAGCTGCTATCCGGCTGGAGTCATCTGTAGGCTCCTCTATATCCTTTTGAACCTTGATGTCTGCTGAGACAGATGTATCCTTTTGTGGTTTGTCATACACTGTAGTGTCATTGACTTGAGCAGAGTTTGTGCAAACTCCAGCAGCATCTTCAACCTGCTTGTGCTCACTAGATCCATCTACGGCCTTGCTGGTTCCTACATCCCCATGTTCTGCTGCAGTCCTCTCCTGGACCTCATTCTCCTCAACGGCCTTTTCCTGCTCAGACAAAGGACTGGGACTGAGAAGATCTTCTGAGGAGGATGAAACTGGAAGAGTGTGCTTGCTCCCAACACGTGTCCTGCATACACCTCGTGATGGAGACTGACGAAGGCTGGCATCATCCTCACTGGCGTCCCCATGTCTTAGTGAGCCATCTGGTGAATAAAGAGTGCGACCGCTTCCATAACTTCTGCGGAAAGTGGAGCCCGAGCCTTGATGGTCTAAATTCTCAAACACAGCACTAAGCTGGCTGACTGTTGGTGAAGACGCCTCTGTTCGTGAGCAAAGACTGTCCAAGGAGTCTGTGCTTCCCCTGTTGGAACGTGCCCCTCTCCAATCATCCAAATGCTCATGAGAACCCCTCTTATCTTTGCCATATGAGTACACAGGAGACTGGGATGTATCTCTAGAACTCTGCTCAAACAGCTTCCTTGTCTCTGAGAATTTCGAGTTGCCGGTTCTCTCGCCGTGCTGAAGTTTGATCACTGAGCCATCTGCCCGGTTAATGAAATTGGTCGGCTTGATAAGTTTCTGTGGAGATGTCTCTTCTGTTCCTCGAGGCTTCCCAGAACTTGTGTTCTCTGTGCCCATCTGCATGAACATGTCCTTGATTCGGCTGACATGTGCGCCATACTGCCGACCCCGGGGCTGCCGGATCCGCTCTGGATCTTTGCTCTTGGTGTCGCCGTCCTGTCTCGGCTGATCGAAGGCCTTCTTGAGAGCCTGAAACTCTGCTCTGTAGGCATTCCTGTGTGGAGAAGCACTCCTCAGGGTGGTCCTCTCTGCCGAAGCCTCCGTCTTCAGCATCTTCGCCTTGACGACGGAGGAAATATTTGCATTCAAATGTGTAGTAGCATCACTAAATGTCAGTTTTGTGATTCAGTATCACATCCTGCTGGATAGCTCACAGTAACCTAGAATGAAAAAAGAAAGCACATTAGACTGTGAAGTTGTTAAACTATAGCCTACTGTACATTTGGATGTTTCCTTGTACTGCTGTATCATTTCTGTGAGGGCAGGGCCAGTTTCTTTCACAAAAGCACTTGGTGCAGCGTAATTCACTGAGTGCACACTAATGAAATAGAGCTCAAAGCAAAATGGCCTTTTTTTGTGGTCATTTTAAATAGTATGCACTGTGATCACAGATTATTCAACATAACGACAGACTACGAGGACAGAACCATAACATAGACACTCTTCTTGCCAAATAGCACACATCTTTAAGCTGTGTGACTGTCCACCGCCCCAGACTATCCATTACTCTGCTACGAGGGCCAGCCGACTGCGCACAGGGAATTATTATTATTATTATTATTATTATTATTATTTAGAGCTGTGTGAGTTAAAAACAAACCAGGCCTGTATCAATATGATCAATATCAGTGTTGCAAACACAGCACAAATTCACTGTTACCAACCAATCATTAGGCTTTATGTAGTATAAACAAGAGCATGAGATTCTTAAATATGTTTTAAACCAATGAGAACCAATGAGAGGACAAAATCGGACTATGCATTATCTGTTGATGCAAAGCAAACTGGAAAAGAAAAATGAAATATCTCACCAACTTAATGCAGAAATGTACATCATCATCATCAAGAGAATGAAGATAAACAGGAAATCACAGTGAGTGGAAATGACTTAATATGCTACAATATACTTCTGCAAGCCAAATCTACACTACAACCGTTTTAAAGTCCCTCATGTGACACTAAACTGCGACACTTTCACACAAGGCAGAAAGGAACTGGTCCTACAGGCTCGAGTGTGACGCTGACATCTGCCTACAACATCCACCCTTTCCATCAACAAACACTCGGCTCTTTTACATACACACAAATAAGGCATACAAAATAACTAAAAAACACCTATTTAACTAACAGGAAAACGAGTCGAAGAGCAGAAGTAGACTAACAACTGCTGAACTCCATTGCTGTTATCATGTTCAAAACAAAAGGGTGACTTACATCCTCTCCACCTCTCGTTCCGTTTCAAAACTGATGCTTTATCAGTCAACACAAATGTAGCTCCTCCTTCTAGAAATCAGTCGAAAATGGATGTTCATACACCTATATCATATTACTATATGCGAAACATCTTCTTTTATTATTATTTCGAGGACCGAATTCCGTTACCGACATCGACACCTTCAGCATACCGTTGAACGCTTTGACACCCGAGCCGGGCTCTTACACACACACCGCTAGGCAACGCCATTGCAGAGTATGTGCTGTTGCGGACATTCTCGCTCACCATTAAATGGGGGGGGGGGGGGGGCGTAAATAAAAACAGCGCTTGTTATCGCTATATCAAGTAACACATCAGGTTCTGGCATGATATTGAGAATGTATAAGACTCTTCAAAAGGTACAGGATCATTATCTTTCGTGTCTGTTTGATTTTATTGACGTGCCGAGTGTGCATGTGACAGGTGCACAACCTTATTTACAACACAATGGTTCGTTCCAATAATCGGCTTGCGGTGGAGGGAAGTAGGGGGTCCGCCAAACCAAACCGCAGTGTGGTAAGAAACAACAGAGAACAACAACCCGTAACTACAGCTATGGCACAATAATATGTCGCAAAAAACTGAGCAGAGAAACTGAAGACATGATATTTCGTTTGGGTCTCATTAAATGTGCTGTTTATAATATCCTACTTCAGCAAAACATTATTAGAACACCCTTCTCATACTGAGATACATGAGGAAATGATGCAAAAGCCATATTTACATCTGATTTGAAGTCTGGTTTGTTAGGGTAGCCTTGTAAAACAATATATAGACCCCAAAAAAAAGGTTTAATTTAGAACCTAGAACCCTTGTGAGTTCTTTAGTTTATCCCTCAAGCCATCAAGAATATCCAAAGAATCACTGAAGGTCATGTCTAGACAGTCAAATTAGATCCTAGCGCTCAGAAACAATGTGAATGGATGTACTTTAATAATAATCATTCATTCATTATCAATACCTCTTATTCACTGTGGGTGAGCTGGAAACAATCCTAGCTAACGCTGGGCGAGAGGTGGGGTACACCCTGGACAGGTCGCCAGTCTCACAGGGCTAACACAGAGAGACAGACAGCCATTCACGTTCACGTTCACACCTACAGGCAATTTAGAGTAGCAAGTTGACCTAATCTGCATGTCTTTGGACTGTGGGAGGAAACTGGAGCACCCAGAGGAAACCCACAATAGCACAAGGGGAAAATGCAAACTCCACACAGAATAGCTGACCAGCAGGTTAGAACCCAGAACCCGCTTGCTGTGAGGCAACAGTGCTAACCACTACACCACTGTGCTGCCCTATAACCAGAAGAAGAAGAAGAAGGTGGCAAGGTAGTGCAGAATTGCCACCTCACAGCTTCAGGGTCCCTGGTTAGATCCTGAGCTCAGGCTACTGTTTGTGAGGCTTTTTACATGTTCTCGCCTCTTTGCATGGGTTTTTTTTTCAGGTTCTCCCGGGTTTCCTCCAATCTCTCAACAACATAACATGCCTGTAGGTGGATTGGCTACACTAAATTGCCCCTAGGTTTGTAGGGTGCCGTGTGATGGTTTGGAGGCCCATTCAGGGTGCATCTCTGCCTCACACACAGTGTTTCAGGGATCCGCCACTACCGTGACCAAGATAAAATGCTTACTGAAGATGAATGAATGAAGACAAGAAGAAGAAGAAAATAGCTACTACAGATTTTATTATTGCAAATATCCTGTTAGAAGAGAATATCCATATTTTATCAGGCACTTTTTCAGTGTAAATTCTAGCAGTAAAATAAACTATCAGTTCCCTTAAATGGGCCCAAAAGTACTTTATCTAGTGCAGTCAGACCATTTAATCCTGTAAGGTCTATAGGTGAAAAATCTGCAAACAGTGAACTGCTGGAACTGAAAAGCTGCCTGAAGCCTGTGAGGCTGACTACCATGTGACAGAATTGTAGTGAATAGGAGCTGTAACAGAAAGTTTGTCATCTAAGGGAAATGAGGAAACAAGAAAAACACTGTTGCAAAATCCCTAACGAGATGCTACCAAGAACACTTAAACTGTTCCATTACAGCCAATACGAGTTCCACAGGTTTGCTTGAAAGGGATGGAGATCTGTTGATTGCAACTTAGCTGCACTGATCGATTGCAAATGTGTGTTTAATATGAAGCTAATATCTCTAATCGACATGTCTAAACAGTTTTTATCACAAAATCCCCACATCATGGGATACATACCTATGATGTGGACCTTAAATGTACAATATTACATATTTCTGTCCTACTCCCACCAACATAGAATGATGTTGCTTAGCAACCTAAAAATAATTTTGTGCATGTTTGTGTTTCTCTATGTACACATGTCAGTTTTCCCAGTCCTTCTGTATAGTATGCAATCTTATTCTCCAAACATTCATACATCCAATGATTTGCTTAAGACTACACAGTCTTATGTTGATTAACCCACTAAATTAGGCTTATCATTCACTTATGTGTCTTAAAGAAAATTATTCAGTAAGTACTATGAACCTAATAGGAAAGTTTGTATTTATAACAGTGAGAAATGTATGTCCAGTCCCACTGACAAGTCCTATAGGAGTTTAAGGGGTTTAAGGCCAAGGAAGGAAAACACTAAAATTTGCAGTCCCACTGATTTAATGTAATGATTTATACAACTCGAATGAATGAGTCAGACAATGAAAGAGCTTATTTAAAAATCTAAATAGTTTAATGACTTAGTTGTGTGTAATGAAATGTAAAAAGCTCTAATTAACTGACTCATGGGTTAAAATACCATATCTGATTAGGGAGTTTTTCTATCATCAGAAATCTGTGTTAACAGAACTCTGAATTTAACGTTAACAAAGACAATTTAACAAATATGGAATGTAGCTGTTTAAATAGCTGGTGAGCCCAAGGTTTTTTCTAAATATCTGTAGTAAGAAGTGTGATACAGGCTTGTATCACACTAAATGCATGCATTTTCCTATTGTGTAGTATGGTGTGCAAAGGAAACTTTGCCTGACCATCTGTCTGCTGAGACTCACTGCAGGGGGTTGAATATATCTTAAAAGACCTTATCTCATTGTTCGCTTTAGAGCTTAAGGGGTGCAGTGGGTGGGGGATTTCATTATAGATTTCAGAGAAGTTTCATGAATAGAGCAGACCTCCCTCTTAATGTGACTTTCAATCGAACTATAATAATAATAATAATAATAATAATAATAATAATAATAATAATTAGTAGTAGTAGCAGTAGAAGTATGCTTTTATTTTACAAAATACCACTATGGTGCAGTCACATTATGCAGTGTATTAAATAAACAGTTGTTTTTTTGCTGAGATGTAAATAATTGTATTATCTGTGACAATTGTTATTTCTACTATATTACTGTATTATTTTAATATGCATATAACATAGGAGCTAGTAGTAGTAGTAGTAGTAGTAGTAGTTGTTGTTGTTGCAGTAAAGAAAGAAAGAAAGTTTTTTTTTTACTAAACTGTAGATCACTGTATTATGTGATACACAGTGAGGGGAAATAAGCATTCTGACACTTTTGTTTTTGTTATTCAATATACATAAAATCAAGTTCTAAATATAAATGCTGCAAAAAAAAATGTTCTTGTGCAAATTGCATGTGCATCATTATAAAAGATGTTGCCACTGGTTAGGAAGACTTCAGCCAACAAGTAGCAATCGTGGTGAAAGTGAAGGAGCTTCCTAAAGTGCTTAAGGACAACATTTATTAAACAACACTCAAATGGAAAACGCTACAAAGCCATAGCAAAGACTACATCCCTATCAGTACAATCGAAATTCATGGAACCACTACTAATCAACCCCAGACAGGTGAGCCATGCAATATTTCACAATGTGCTCTCAGACTAATTATAAGGCTGGTTACAGAGAAGCCAGCAGTCACACAAAAAGAGTTGCAGGACGACCTGAAAGCAGCAGGAACAACAGTTACACAGAAAACAATAAGCAATTAACTGCACCAAAGTCAAACTCCATTCCTATACCCCACACTTCTGCTAGAAACAAGCATAGAAATGCATATCTAAAAGCTTTTAGACAAATCACAGATCTTTTGGAACAATATACTCTGGTCCGAAGAAACAAAAATAGAACTATTTGGCAATAATTCAGCTCACCATGTTTGGAGAACTAAGGGTTGTGCGTATGATCCCAAAAACACCATACCCATGGGGATGCTTCTCTGGAAATGGTAGTGGGTAATTACATGTCACTGAAGGAAACATGAATGGAGTGATATATTGGGACATATTGGAGGAGAATTTAATCTCATCTGCCAAGAATATAGGGAGAAAATGGATGTTTTTGAGACAACAATATCAAACATACAGCCAAAATAACTCAAGAAGGCCTTGCATGGCCTAGCTATCACTAGACCATGCACATCCTGACTTGAATCCCATTGAAAATTTATGGAGGATTTGGAAATTGTGAGTCCATCAGAGCTGGCAAAGTAGTGCAGTGGTTACCAAGCAGGTTCTGAGTTCAAACCTGTCAGTTAACCAGGGCCTATCTGTGTGGAGTTTGCATGTTCTCGTGCCTGTGTGTCCTCCAGTTGCTCTGGTTTCCTACCACAGTCTAAAGACATGTGGATTAGACCAACTGGCTACTCTAAATTGCCCATAGGTGAGAATGTGAATATGAATGTCTGTCTGTCTTTCTGTGTTAGCCCCGCAATAGATTGGCGACCTGTCCAGGGTGTACCCCACCTCTCGCACAATGTCAGGTGGGATTGTCTCCAGCTCACCCGCGACCCACAATGGATAAGTGGTATAGAAAGTGAATGAATGAATGAGCCCATCAGAGGGACCCTCATAACCTTGGAGAATTGATGATGATTTGCCAAGAGCAATGGGCCAAAATTGAATCACAATGCTGCAAAAAGCTATTTACTTCCTATCATAGATATCTCGAAGTTGTAACTGCCAGTATCATCTGTAATTGCAACAAAGTACGAATTTTGGTTTTTAAAAACTGGTACTAAATTTGTGGCATTCAAATACTTTTTGCCCTATATTTTTTCTTTGTTTATGCGTATGAATGTAGTATACATTTCTGTTTATATTCATAAGTACAAACTCAAAAGACATTGTGTGTAAATTTGAAGTGGGTATACTATAGATACTAGAAATACAGTATATTAAATAAAAAAAAAAGTGTCTGAATACTTATTTCCCATCATTATATAATTAAATATATAGAACAGAAAATTACAGGAAACAAACAAACAAGTTTTGGGTATTTTTTGCCAAGCAGAAAATGTATTGCTTTTCTACCAAACTGTGGATAATTATTAAAACCTAATACTCAATATAAGTATTATTTCTGATATATAACTGATATATGTGATGTATAAGTTATAT